>SRMA01026690.1:327545-346376 GCA_007224835.1 Danionella cerebrum
ATAGTGAAATGATTGGTTTTTCTGTTTCAAGGTTTGAATTTGCAGAACCTACATCTAGAACCTTCCATTGGATGAGGCATTAAACAGAGGTATTTGAGTGGCTGTGGTCATGAAAAAAAAAATTATGAGGTGTAGTAGCGTTGTTCAGCATCCTGGTAAAATGTGTCTTCTCCCAAGTAATCCCATTCTAGTGATTGACTACAACACTCCAGAAAAGTGCTCTAAAATGTTATCTTCAATACATCAAATATAACACACATCTGATTGTATGTCACATAGAGATGCTACCAAAGGGGTTTTGTGTTTATTAAGATTTCTTGGATTTTTGAGGCAAACATTAAAAATGTTGTATTGTGTGACGTTCACAATTGTGCCAAAAACAGCTTTGATGGTGGTAATTTTGTATATGTAATTATCAATAGAACACAATGAAATTAGAATAATGGTTTTCAAGCAATTTTTTTATGTTGGAAATATCTCGAAAAGAAGAACACCGACACTACGAATCCAATTGATGTTAATTTGAATTCCCTATTTTTACATACTAAGTTGGGTACCTATTTTTGATCAAGGAGATTGAGAGCATATGGAGACGCAAAGCATCATAGAGAGAGAGAAGAGCGAAGAACGGAACACGGTGATGTTACACATTCTGACCCATCGACTGCAAAAACACATTGTGTAAAACTAAACTCAAAAAGTCCCACAGTTAAAGAGTTATCTTAACCCAAACAAGGGCTGGTTACAGGGACTTAGTCACAATAACGGAAAAGAGAATAAGAGAATAATAAAAGCAATGACTAAGCAAAATGTCACAGTGTCTCAACTCAGGTAAAACACTGAGTACATCTCTGGAAGGAATGAGAAATAATAGAACTGAACAGACACAGTTTGATATGCTTCTTTTGAATAATATCTTCATCACATGGAGTTATGAAATCACATTTCAAAATTTTACCATTGTCATAAGGTTTAAGATAATTTATTGAAATTATTTTCAAAGATTTGATTAGCTCTGTCCTTTACATGATTATTTAGAAAAGGCATGATTTTTGCCTTAAGATTATGCCATTTTAAATAATTCCAAAATCAGAGTTACATTTTATAAACGGTATGACAGTAATATTGATCGAATATTTAGTTATGTGTCAATTTAGATGTTTTCAAGAGTTGCTAGTATTGCACGGTTAAACCATAATATTCAATGTTTGTGATCATTAAATTAAATAACTGTCGAAATTTAACGATATATTCTGCCGAGAGCTACAGAGTACAAACGGCGAAATGCCTGTCCCTTTTAAAATGTACAGCGTGTGGTCACTGAAGTGCATGATGGGAAATGCTCGGAGCCAATCAAAGTCGAGTCTGTCTTGTTTGAGTCGTCCCATTGCAAAATTCGTTTATTTTTGCATTACTTGTACGTTTTCAACATTGACCTATAACCGTTTATGTCTATATATATATATATATATATAGCTACCGAATATAATAACGAACCTGATGCATAGTATTAAATTTGACCCGTAAGTAGTTCGTTAAGGAGTTTCGACGGGTTGCTAGTGACGACGTAATGGCAGCGCTGGGGCATATCGAAGCTCTGCGAAAGAAGAACAGAGATTTGTTGAATAAACTCAGGAAACAAACGGAAAAACTACAACAAATAACGTTCGTGTTACCATACCATGAAGACGGGAGCCAGAAGTCTGAACTGTCTGAAGTGTTTACGGTTGGGAGTGATGAAGGCAGAGGGTCTTTGACGGAGAGAAGCGGACAGCAGCTCTCTAATGTTAACGTTAAAGCATCAACTTCCCATAACTCAGGTCAGAATAACTTTAAAACTTGCTCACCTTTGCAGTTTCAACCATTACACATGTGGGAACTAATTTTTAAAACAACTTTTTTATAAGAAATTAACTTTTTGTTAAGTTGTTTTGAAATATTTGCTTTAATCTAGTTCAGGTTAATATAACATTACATACGCAAGTTACATAGGGTTGTAATATTTTTCTTAGTTCTAAACACATATAACATATGAATTACATTATTTTCTTTTGTACTACTATGTCTAATTATACTAATGAAGTATTTTTTTGCTAATAAACCATTCTGTCTAATGTTTATGTATAGACTGTAATTTGATTGTAATGAGTTTAACCTATTGATGAAATGTTGATTTCAGGTGATTGGTTTCCTAGAGGTTTTGAAAATCCCCCAATGCGCCACCATAAACCCAAACCCAGTGACTGTTCAGACCTGAGCTCCTACAGCTCCCTCTTACAGGACACAGCGAACAGTAGACGCAGGGGACAGAGCCGGTCTGTGAGGATGAGGCTGCCCACATCTGCTCCTCTCAGTGTGAGCCAGGAGACGGTATAAATGTGCACTTAAACACTGAAGTATTAGTATCATAAAGCTGTTTAAAGGCAAAGGGCCTGTTAGTGTCATCACAAACCTTAGGGTCCCACCCATGACTCTTGATAGACACTCAGGCCCTGTCCACATGTACTTTTTGATTTTTGATAACTCCGGCCAAGGTGAATCTTATTGAAATGCTCTGCACTTCGTGTGTACAGTATTAACGCAGTAGTATCTGTCCGATAGTTGTGTTGGTCATTGTCATGATATTTCACTTCTGTGTTGACAGCAGCCAGAGTAATGGTGGCCAAAGCGAGGACTATCTTGCTGTTTATTTTGCTATTGTCACATACTGCATGTATATTTCAAGCGTATGTTTACCATTTGATCACTGAACAGAGGCGCTTGTGTTTTTCTTCACGCAGTGTTAAATAATCACTTTTAAAACGTTATGAGACGACTGCCACCTGTTGGTTTGGTTTCAGGGGTTTTTGAGGGTGCTTTCATACCTCTCGTTTGTTTAATTTGGTCCAGACCAAGGACCACATATGAACGCACACACAGAAGTAAACAACGCCTGAAAACTGCGACTACGCAATCAAAATGAACAGACTTTGCTGCTTGATTTTGACCCTTGGTATCTTTTACTTTATTTGTTTTAATTGCTTAAGCTGCACGTTGCAAATGATGCTCGAATTACAAACTACTCCAGGTGTGACATCGGAAAAACGGAAAAACAGAACCATTATGCCATGCGGAAGCAATTATAGTGGCTGTATTGGTTCAAAAAGCATGTGTTTTTGTCTTCATTTGTGTTTAGTTCGGATCAGAGTACGATCATATTCTCACCACGTGGAGCATAAAATATGCTTTCCTCTTTATTTTATGAGTTTGTGCTCCATCTTTCTTGAACTCAGCGTGTTGAAGACCCCAAACAGATGCTCATTAAATGAACTGTAAACTCCTCCCCACGTGACACCTACATCATAATTCCCAAATGCATTTTTGAAGTTATAAAAGTACATTGATACACTGTAGTAATCGGCCTCACGCCGTCTGGATTATACTTCAACTAGTGCTTTTTCTTTTTTTCTTCTCATTTGATAAATGTACAAATATGTATAATTTCATTGCTGTTAAGGTTCTGTGTAGTTAGCCGAGCGCCATAGTGCCTCAGTGACCTGCTAGCTCTAGCTTTCGCAACGGTTTTTGTTCTTCGTTTAAACCTTTCTTGGTTTACTCTGCAGATGGATATCATCTGCAGACAAAATCATTCTTTTCAGCAAAGAAAAGCACATTCTGAAAGTAAAGCATTGTGATGAACAAATATTTCTGTACATTCAAAAATGTTTTGAAAAAAAAAGCTGTAAAATTTAAACAAAAAAATCTTATGCATAATGTGCTTCAGAAGTCAGGAACAACCCTTTCACTCACATTGAAACTCTTCATATTAAGCAACATGACACTGCAGTTTTAAATAAACATAGCATAAAATAAACAATTCTATTGAATTTACTGATTTCTTTTACACTCAAAATTTGACTCTGGTTTAAGACAAGAGTTAGCTTTAGCTTCGTACTGCAACTTCAGCCTCAGAAAGTTTCCACTTTAAAAATCGACAAGCTTTTAGCAGCACAACAGCGAATGATATTGTTACCGATTTTGCCTCCTGCAGAACAAATCAACGTCATTTAATGGGGAAACCGAAGTCAGGCGCATAGAGACAGCCGGTGCCCGCGCGTATACTTCGGCATTTTATTACTGAAAGTGTATTATTAATTAAAATGCTACGTTTGTAATCCCATTCACAGTGAACTCCCTGCTCTCTCTCCACATCTCTCTCTCTCTCTCTCTCTCCAGCGGGACGTATTTTTGATACCCCTGGGCTAGATCGAGTGTAGCTGGATAAAGTGTTGTGTCCTGCTGTGTTGTGTCCACACGTGCGTTGAGTATTAAAGTACAGTTCTATGGAACAATTTGTCTGTCATCTTTAAATAAAGGAAGCATAAGAAAACAATAGTTTGAGCGTAAAAACATGTTTATTAAAGAAATGGCAGCATGAGATCTGTGTACAGAGCACCCCACACCCTCTCTTTCATTCTATTGCTGAGAGAGAGAGAGGAATCGCTGCCAATTTTTAAATAATGAAGATGAATCCTGCAGTAGTCTGTTTTTTGAAAAATACCTTTTACATTGAAATCTTCTGTCAAGAAAAGGTTAGAAAAACAAGTTGTCAATTTAAACAAGAAAACTATTTGTACATACACTCTGTGAATCTCTTTCTCGAGATATTATAATATTACCTGGAGTCACAGGGGGTTTGGGTCTTTCAACATCAGACACCTTCATTTAGATGACTCTTTTGTGGTGTGCAAAGGTTTGTGCACCTCTGTAAATGTTCATTGTTTTCCATTATTACTCATTGGTTGTCTGGATAAGAATTGTATTTTCTAAACACGTCATATAGGAGACAAACATAGTGTTATTTGATAAGTGAAATAAAGTTTATACGATTTACGAGAAAGTGTGCAAAATTTAATTAAACAAAATTGAGCATAAATTTGGGCAGCACAAAAAACAATTAACTCAGTATTTTGTGCATCCTCATTTTGCAGATATACCAGCCTCTAAACACGTTGATCGTGACTGCACTTTTTTCTTGCTCTGCCACTTTAACTAGGACTGTGCCTCTGGTCTTCCCATTCCTCGAAGTTCTTCATAGTTGTTTCTTATCCAGACAAACAATGATTGTGTCAATTTTCATGATTTTTCTTTATCATTGGATATCGAATATTTAAACTCTAATTTCGCCTGCTCTTGAACCAGCTCTTGCTCTTATCAAGCTTTGCCTTGATTTGGATTTCTTTAGCTAGGTGGTTTAATATTTTCCATTCTGTGGCAGGAAGAAGAAGAGTTAACTTAATCAAATGCCAAATGATTGCAAAAAAGCCAAAAAGCACCTAGAGAAAAAAAAATCCCCATCTGCTTGAGTTGCGCTGTGTGGTTTCATTTCAAGAGTATCAGATGTGCAGTTGCTGCTATTTTTATTTTTATTTCAGAGAGAGAGTGATGGAACATTAAATACGGGGTTAGATGCTGCATCAAACAGACACATCCCACCTTTACTGGGCTACGACTGGTTTGCAGGTTTGTTGAAACAATACATTTTTAACTTGAAATTAAGTTAATTTAAATAAAATGTATTGAATTCAAATTTTTCTGTTGAACAAAAAATATTTTTAGAATGATGGGCTCTGAAAAATATAACTTTATTCACCTCAGGCTGCAATATTGCTTAAGAAAATATTAGTTTCCCTACTTCCTGGAGCCCTGAAGTTTCTGATATTTCAAAATAAATCAACACATGCTCAAATGAAAACTATTCATGTTTTCAAGAAAAATTAACAATAACTGACTAATGGTAAAAATGTAAATGGTGATAAAGTAGAGCTTTGTAATGTGCTGGAAAAGCATATGAAATTAAAGTGTAATGTAAAAAAAAAAAAAAAGTAAAATCTGGGGATTCCAATACAAATTCAATCATGTTTTTAAAGAAGTTGCAGGTACTACTTACATGACTGCATTGAAAATATGTGGGTTGGAAAGTGAAAATGCGTTACATCTCTTTGCTTGTGTCATCTCATTTATAGACAAACAACAAAAATAACAGCACTGAAATCAATCAATACCTTAGCTGCACCACTAAGAAAAAGGAATTTAACATTTATTTGTTTGCATTTCCCAACACTCAATGTTTTTTTTAACTCCACCAAACAGTAGATGAGTCAGACTTCATGAACACACATGGAGCCCATCTGAAAATACCATCTACTACTAATTTTATTTTAAAAAAATTGTCTTGTAATTGTTGTAAAAAAAAAGAAGAAGGAAGCAGAAAAAACTCCTAGCTTGAAGTTTGTATGAAGAGACAATCAGCAGTTTGGCTCAACTAAGAAACAGAATTTAAACTTCAGTGTTTTCCCTACCGTTCCCCACGGGGCACATGACAAGATTGACAAGCACAAGAAATTTCAGTAGGTTCATGTGCTTCAGAATTGGATTAAATTCTCAAAATCACCTCTCTTCCCATCCCCTTCCTGTTCACATTCCTATCTCTTCCTCCAAGGTTTGGTTCTTTTCAGCAAAAATTTCATTTGTTTTAGATGTTGTAGAACCCCGCAATCCGCCATCGTTGCTTGTGTGCGCCCCCTAAGCCTATACAATTAGGGGGAACGCTGAACTTTGTTCACAACCTTGAGGTTGGCTTGAGAGGAGTTTGAGAAATTAAAACGCTGGTCTCAGTGTTGTTTGCGACAGTGTTGTAAACCAAATCCACAGCAGCTTTTTGGCGGGGCATTCTATGCATTGTACTGCAGGTCATCTTCTTTCATGTTTTAAACTATTGATTTGTGAATCGATTGGATCAGGATTCATAATAATGCCTTCAAATCATTAGGTGCTTTTACAATTTTCAGAGCATTATTCATTCACTCCACATTCACACACTGGTGGTGACAGAACTTGGCTGCCATTTCGTGCTTACGGCCTCCTGCCCACCACCAAACACACCCCACCAGTCACACGGATCCATACAGGTTCACTTATATTGTTTTTCTTTAAGGGCTGCTGGATGCTGAGAGCTCCCTGGCTGATCACTCGGAGCAGTTCTTCAATGACCTCAGCAGCTTCCGTCAGGTCAACAGAGATGAGTGTGTCCACGGCGTTCAGTCAGGGTGGGTCTTGCTCTGTAGATCTTCACAGCATGTCATGTTACACAATAAGGGAATTTATGAAATGTCCCGTCTATTTAGTGCTCTATTTAGTTTTTAATACTGTAAATCACATGTGTCAAACTCAAGGCCCGCGGGCCAGATGTGGCCTGCCGTGTAATCTAATGTGGCCCGCGAGAGCTTACAAGTTTTGAGTGTCTTAAAAACGAAAAAAAAACTTTCCCCACAATGCCTTTCGACTTAGCCAAAACTTTAGCGATGTGTTAGCGGAGGTGGTTTATACTGTGTATAATAGCATAAGCATCGTCTTAGTAGTAGTAATGGGTGATTTATTAGTGTTTGAACGGTTTTTTTACCGTCTTCTGTCCGTGATTCTTCTTCTGCATTCGCGCAAGTGCGTCTTTTTTTCCTTATTTGCTCGCATTCTTTCGCCGTTTTTATCACACTAAACTGTTCGATTTCAGTACCAACACACTTGTAAATACTGAAAGAAGATAATTATACCATCAGCGAGAGCCCCTGTGTGTTGTGAACCACAAACAGCAACAGCACGGGGTGTGTCATCGTCTCAATCACAGTCATGTAAAAAGTTTTTATACACAGGGTTTATTACCAACAATGTTTTTCAATATACGTATAGTGTAATTTTTGACATTATATTATACTGCTTTAAAACTGTTTTTGATTCCAACAACATATGGCTGAATTTATTTTTATCTTTTGCTAAGGTCTTGTCACGACTGGCTCAAGTCCTGACAAATAAATGGAGGATAGCGTGGTTTGCAATAAGTAAATTAAGTTTATTAACAATAAATGAACATAAAGAGATAAGAGTTAAGAAAAAAACAGCACAATTTCTGAGGGACAACAGTGAGTAACTCCATCCAGCAGAACAAGATTTAAACTCAAAAAACCCTTAAACTAACTAAAAGCAGAAATCCAACAAACATAACAAAACAGCAAAAGAACTTGGGCAAGGCCAAACAGGACGGGTGAGCAGGAGCAGCAGCAAGGCCCAGACTGAAGGGGAAATGCCACTTATAAGGGATAGAGGCAGGTGTCACTCGTTCTCCTGATCAGCCTGCGACCACGCCCCAATCTCCAATCTCATCAAGATGAGTGGGAAGACTCATCACAGTCTATAGCTGGACAGGAACTACTCTACAATATTCCACAGCTGAATAAAAAGACACCTGGACCTTTGTCAATAAAACAACCTGTAAAATCGACACTGATCGACTATTCAGACGTTTTGGACAGGATTCATTTTTGCTCTGGTCCAGGATTGGGATTGGGACAGTTTGATCCTTCATTAATGGTGTTATGTGTTTTTTGATAAGCTGACAAATCAAAAGTATTTATATTAGAACAACAAGCATACAATTGTTTCTATGTAACTGAAATATCACTTGAATAAGTTATAAATACATTTATTTTACATTACATTCGATTACATTGTTTTACATTTATAAGTTACATCTGGCCCTTTGAGGACAGCCATTATGCTAATGTGGCCCTCTGTGAAAATGAGTTTGACACCCCTGCCGTAAATAAATGTAGAATAAATGACCGTTTCAGACGCTTCAGAAGTGCTTCAATCTTTAGGAGATATTTAGCAGTTCATTAAATCTGACTTCTTTTTTTTTATTATTTAATGTGAATTATGACCAAATAAAAACTTTTCCACAGACTTCCATCTGTTGTTAATCTTCTTTCTTCTGCTGTCCCCAATGAAGAACCAGAGCTGGCTTCAGACACACATGAGTGTAAGAGATCTTTATAATACTTGCGTTCCAGTATGAACAGTGCAATGCTAGGTGAAGGGCTGGGCAATTCAGAGGTTATAATCTTTCAAAATGTTATGTACTTTCCCTCAAAAAAACACTACTGTGTGTGGGGTCATGTGACCATTTATTATTGTTCAATAAATGGTCGTAGATAGTAGACAGTGTTTGTTTCCTTTAGTCATTTTAATGAAGTAATGTACGCTTCATTCTAAAATCTCTCACTTGTAATATGTGAGCATTTTTACTGAACAAAACATCACAGTGATCTATGAGAGCAAAAAAAATAATTATAAATAAGATAATTGTTCAATCATTTCGTAATCGAGAAATTACTTAACAAAATGAGCTTTGGTTGAACACAACTATGTTCAGTCTGTGAAGGTGTATATTATTTCAAAGTCAAATACATATCAGTACATCAATAAATGTAAACATTACTGCTATAAATCATATTTATAAAACATTCCGGTAATTATGAATGCAGTGCTTTATAGTTATGTAAAACAATTTACATAAATATAGTTCTGTTTTTTGGCAAATGCCAGCCCATTAAATTTGTGTTTATTTCTTTTATTTGTACTTTTATATCTCTGTAGACTGTTGCTGGTCTCTGGGAGCTAGCATTGAATCACAGCAAAGTTATTATTTTCTCTTTTGCTCACAGGCACATTCTGCTACAGAATAAACAGCCGGTTGTTTGCAGTTCCTCTGGATGCTCCGGCAACCTGTCCAGTCTGCAGGATGCTCAAATCTGAGCACCCTCATACTGAAAGTGAGCCTGCATTAATCAGGTGACCTCTTTAAAGTCTTGCTTCTAATGGAGCATTGAAGCAATCAATTTAGCAACTTTAATCACGATGAAATCTGCTATTTAAATAAACTTGCCTTGACTTTCAAAGATGTTTACAAACGTTTTAGTTCAGTTTGAAAGTAGCAGTTGTTTCATATGCAAACCGGGGTGCATCGCAGGGCAACATTCACTCACACATTCACACCTAGGGGGAATTCTGATTCTTCAATTAACCTCACCGCATGTTTTTGTGGAGGAAACGGGAGTACCCGGAGGAAACCCACGCAAGCACAGGGAGAACATGCAAACTCCTTCCAGGAAGGTCACAGGCGAGCCTTGAACCAACAACCTTAAAACTGGAAACCCACTGTGCCACCGTGCTGCTGCCACTTCTAATAGTTTTCTTAAAATCAGGAATCCGTCTTCTGCTATGAATAACAAAATTAACAATATTACATAATCATTTGAAAAATGTAAAAGAAAGCATGTGAGGAAAGTGAAACTACAGTATTTATTTATATTTTTTTTGCAGAAACAGATGCTGATTGATCACTACAGAAATTAATTTTACAGTTTTGATCAGTCTGATCTATATTTCATTCAAAAATATTTAGCATAAGTTCGGTGGGTTGAAAAGACATGAAAATGTGAGAAAATATGTTTGCTATTAAAATGCTATCAGGTAGTTAACTGGACAAAATTCTCATTTTCTGAAAGAAATGCATAAGCGCTGGTAGAGGGAGCTGCTACTGTTGCATACTGAATTGTTTTTTGATTCATAAACTGAGTATGCATTCATATTGTCATGCCAATATTACATTTTAAAGCAGATATATGGGCACCAACACAAAGAAGTAGAGATGGAGCAGGTGGACTTTAATAAGTGGATATCTGCTGAGGCCTGTTTTACTGCGGTGAATAAAGTTGTAATGGATATTATGGATTTAGGCCCAACACCATCACTTTGAGTAGGATTTTGTTTTCTGTTCAGATTGATAATTATTACGATTTTGAACACGGCTTTTTGGCAATTTACCATTAAAGCAAAAATATCCTTTGTATTTAACAACAACTTGGTTTAGCACCCATGAATACAAATTACCTGTTAATACTTAATATGAAACTGGATTCTGAATGAAATGCAAGGAAAATTCTTGGAAACTTGATGAGAAACAACCAAACATGGCAACATTGAGCGCGGCAACAAAATACAAGGTATTTTTGGACAAATGCTGCTAGATTTTTAAACCATCAGTTGACTAACATTGATTAATGTAGCAATGTTGGTCTATGAATGTTGAAATTGCCTTAAGGAAGAGGAACAAGAAGGTTTTTTGAACAGATTAATCAGATTGAATGTCACAGCAATACTAATGTACCACCAACAGCATAACTGGTGTATATTAGCTTAATCACCGTACAGTTCACCACATATGGCAATGTGTGGCAACACAATTTCATAAATGGTGGAAAATTGTGTCATCCTGCCCATTTCAGAACACAATTAAGACCCAAGTACAAAGGAACTCTAGAACATAACATAAAAAAACTATAGATTCAAAAGACATTCAAATGACATCACTACCAATCCAACAATTATGGAGCGTGCTTTGTGAAAGTTTTGACACTTTACTTGATGTGCAGCTTGAAAAAATTTGGTCCAAAATGATTAGGTTTTGGAAAATTGATTTTATGTTCTATCAAAAAAATTATGCAGGAATCACAGAAATATGGCAACTGTACCAAAAGTATTTGCACACCATCAATAAGTTGTGTGATGTCAGTCTGCTATAATAGTGACAAAATGGCGCCCATCTGACCATACGATAAATTGTGCATTTCTAAAGAAAGTAAGGAAACTCTATAATCCATATGGCATAATGACATTAAGGAAATGATTTCAAAATATTAACAATGTCAAAAACTGAAGCACGATGGCACAATAGGTAGCACTGTGGCCTTCCAGTTAGAAGGTTGTCGGTTCGAGGCTCGCTGGTGACCCTCCTGGAAGGAGTTTGCATGTTCTCCCCGTGCTTGGGTGGGTTTCCTCCACAATCCTGAAAATATGCATCAGGTTAATTGAATAATCTAAATTCCCTTTATGTGTGAATGTTGCCCTGTCCAGGGTGTACCCCCGCTTCTCGCCCAATGTGCGCTGGAGATAGGCACTGGCAGACCCCCGTGACTCCAAGAAGGGAATAGGCGGGTTGGAAAATGAATGAATAAATGTCGACAACTTAGATGCTATCAGTATGAAATGATTTAGATTGCAACAAAAAGTTTAAAACATTCTTTAGGACTTTCCAGTGTTCATTTCCTTTATTCACCACCTTCTTCTGTCTCTTTCAGAGTCAGCATTCCACACTCAGCTCTGCTCCCAGTTTATGAATATAAAGCACATCGCCGAAGCAGTTTTGATCCATCCGACAGCCTCAGTTTGTCATCTGTGAGTTTCTGGTGGGATACTAGTGTTTACAGAACCCAGAGACAGATTTGTGTTCTTACTAAACACCATCTAAAACCTTGGTCACACCGGATCAGTATTACTTAGATCCCATGTGTCAAACTCAAGGCCCGCAGGCCAGATTGTGGTTCGCCATGCAATCTAATGTGGACCACAAGAGCGTGAAAATTTGAAAATTAAAAAAAAAAGGAAAACGAAAAAAACAACATTTCCCATAATGCCTCCTGGTAGCCACAACGGTGTTTCCGCATCCGTACTCACGAGTGAAACTGCAGAGCTGCCAACTCACACACATTGAACGTAAGACTCACGCATTTGAGTGATCTTGAGCGAAAAATAAATTTTACGATGTGAAATGGACACAGCTAATAGTTTATCTGTGATCTGTTTCTTGAGCCTGATGATAAAAGATGATGATCGTATGCATCGTCTTCAGTCTGTGAGTGTTTTTTTTTCCTTTTTTTCGCTAAACAAATGACAAAAATGCTATTTTTCTTTATTCACTTGGACAGTTTGATCCTTCATTAATGGAGTTATGTTGGTTTTCATGAGCTGACAAAAATCAAAAGGATTTATATTAGAACAGTATGCAAACAATTGTTTCTTGGATAGGTCATAAATAATGAGTTTTTTAACATTAAGGAGTAGTTACATTTATTTTACATTACATTCGATTACATTGCTGTATATTTATAAGTTACATCTGGCCCTTTGAGGACCTTTATTATGCTAACGTGGCCCTCAGTGAAAATGAGTTTGACACCCCTGACTTAGATGGACAGATTCTGTATAAATGTACTGATTACTTGTACGCTACTAAATCACCTTAGAGAACATTAATGTTCATACTGATGACCACTGCTGTAAAGCGTAGAAAGGCTTTGTCGTCGTCAAGAAGGTGAACGTGATGGAACATACCTTTTATGTCACTACAAACAGCAACATGATGTTCTCTGAAGCAAATGAGAACTCCAAGCAGACAGGAGCCCAATGTAGGAGCAGGCATGAGATGATCATTCAAGGATTGCCCTTTATACTGGAAAGAGCAATACCACACGATTCCTGTTGTTATGTTGAACCATGGGATGAGGTATGTACCAAGACTTTGGACCCAAATCACATTCTTCTGTTAATACAGGCGAGACATATTCTGACTGAACGAGTTTCTGCATCTCTGAATCATAAACTGCAGCCAGTTTGGGATCTCTAGCAAGTTTCTTCTCTGTTTTAATTAACAGAACCATAACTACATCTTTGGGAGAATTTCATGAAATAGATGACTCCTTCAAAAGCAACATAGCGATTCACTCCCTCTACATTGATTCTAATGGTCTTTTCTTCCAAGATACGAATGGCCTTCGCATTTTGTTTAGATCGTGAGCTTCCTCGATAAGGAAGTGTGTCTAGCTGCCAAAGTTTCTCCACTTGGTTGTACCACTTTCTCCACTTGGTCTCAACCTCCGGAGACATGCACGAAATGAATAAATACTCTTGAGACTGAAAATAAGGCTTTAAAATCAGTCCTTGTAGAGTCCATCCAAGTCTTGTGTGGACCGCAGTAAGACCACCTGGGAGTCCAAGACGAACTGGCTCCACAGGAGTGATCAAATGTGGATAATCTGAACCAATCAACAAAGGCTGAGCTTTGTTGATCTCTTGTAGAAGCCAATTATGGAAATGTTGGTATCTCTTCTGCAGCTCGGAAACAGGGTAAGTATGTTGAACTAAAGCTGGCTCTTTAGCTGTGAAAGCACCTTTGATTTGGAAAGATTGACCAGTATCAGTAACAGGAGCGACAGTAAATGAAACCGAATGACCATGGATGGTGTCTAACCGTACAAAAAGCCAAGTCTTCCTTCTCTCCATGAAGTCCAAGATGTTGAGCAGCTTCATATAGTAGAATTGTTCTCTTTGAGCCATCATCAATCACAGCATACGTTTCAAAAAACGTTTTTTTTTTTTTTTAGTTTGTCACTCAGAGTCAGCACTTGACAAAGCTCAGTACTTGCTCCAGTTTGTTTCGTGGCAGTTTGCAAGCATTTGGTACTTTTCATTACTTTTTTATCTCAAGCTAAATAAATATATGTGAGAGCATGCCCCTAGACATGGCTGTGGCTCTGGGAAATACCATGGTATGGACAATGGTGAAGTCATTTGGGAACTAATAATAGAGATCGTAGAGATTTGATGCTTGCTCTCAGATAGCAGCAACACTCTTTAGAGATATAAAAATTCCAATTAAAACAAAAACAGGCTGGCATTTGCCATTTTAATTGCCAAAAAAACAACAAGGAATGTTATTTATAAATATGATTTATAGCAGTAATGTTACATTTATTGATATGTATTTGACTATGAAATTTTATACACATGCACAGAACCAGCAACCTTCTAACTAGAAGACCACAGTGCTAGCCATACATCGGAAATCAGGACTATTTATAGATTTCTGAGGGTGATATTTACTGTTGATTTTATTGCGGTTGACATGTTGTTGCTGACACGGACAAAGCAGAAATATCTGGTAAATAGTTGTGGCCTTATTGTTGTGTTTTCAGCACTGTTTGTCCGGCTGGTCCAACGGCGCGCTCAACACTGGCTCTCTGATGAGAAGTCTGGATCTGAGGAGCTCCTTGAAAAAAGCACAGCCTTGAACAACACACTGGTAGAACAACACTTTTTACTGAGAATATATATTACTCTATACTGTCCCATAGATAAGACTGCTGATTTTGTTTTAGTTACAGTTCCCCGGAATCCTCTTCTTTAGAATTCGTAGATATTGTTCCAGACGCGATAAATGCAGTCAGGGTAATCTTTGTGATGTTATGCAAATGCTTTTGTATGATCATTTGTTTGGAATGAGCAGCTGATGTTATTATCATCTCATGTTGTTAGGACTCTCACAGGGGATAAAATGTATATAATTTATAGCAGCTTTAATGTGTGCTTCGTCTATCAAGGTATAACTTTGATTATGTAAACCCATTGAGGCCTGAAACGCAAAACAGCCTTGTCCTCTGTTGACATCCCTGCATGAATTACTTCCCTGGAAGTCACAATTGAGCACTGTTTGTTTCTGTTTAAATGGTATTAATCATTTGTTTGTACAGAATGAATAGCTTGACTTCTAAAGCTTTGTTGTGAAACCTGAATTGTTTAAGGGTTTCTATAATTTCTTATTAATAAATGAAATAAAAAAATTGTATATGAATTGGTGTTTTTTTGTTTTGTCTGTTGTTTAAACAGTAGGGGAAAAAAAGTGTATGCGTCATTTGCCACAAAAAATTCTAAGCATATCTCCCCCTAGGCGGCTACAGCCATCAAACTTTGACAAAACTTTTCAATCTGCGACCACTAAAGGAATTCTGGAAATCTGAATCCTGGAAGCTTAAGAAAAGTATTGAGAAATGATGGTTTATTTCACTCATTGTGACATTGGCTTTAAACTGCACTTTTACAAGCCAACATCAAAGTTTGTGTGCAAATGTCGATTTTGTAGGTTACAAGCAGAACATAAAATACTTATAGACCCAGTTCCATACCATTAATTACAGAACTTAGTAAATACACCACCATTCACAAATATTGGCATCACATGATGACGTTTTCATCATCTTAATTTGGACAACTTCATTTGGTATCAGTAGTAAATATCTCAAAAGCATTGGATATTTGGAGTTATTAGCGCTTTATAAACTTTGAATTATGACTTTACAATCCTTAAATGTAAATTAACCAATATAAACTAACTCCAAATATATTTGTGGCCAAATTGTTTGCATATAATACAGTACTGCGCAAAAATTTAAGTGGGTGTGAGAAAATCATTTAAGCAAAAGATTGTTCCTTATTTTTTGTAAATTTGCACAGTGAGCAAACAATGTGCACGTAGGTTGTAGCACGTAGGTTGAAACCAAGTCATGACCTGAAACAGAAACTGTGCAGGAGGCTAAAAACTCAGATGAATTTGAGACAGACATGGCAACAAAATACAAGGTAGTTATACATAATACTACCTTTTGAATAAGACAAAGATTTCAAAGAAGATGTTTTGTTCATGAAGTACAGAGAAACAAGCAACAATGAGGATCAAAGATGCAGTGACTGACCAAAGAAGCGTATTAGCCTTAGAAAACAAAAGGTCAGAACAGGCAGAAACCAGTGAGACTCAGATACACACGTCTACTCTCCAGAGAAGTCTGGCCAGAACTGGTTTTCAGGGAACAATGCCGATGATTGCAATTAATTCTAGACCAAGTCACTCAAATATACATGAAAACCGATTTTTTCAGGCAGTTTACCGATTAGTCAAAATGTCAAATATTTGGTTGTAGCAGAAGTCAGTTTGTCCATGGAAGAACAGCAGAGCGGTTCAATAATGATGGTGTTTTGGGCAACAGTAGAAGCATGCTGGAAGTTCCAAGAACACTTGCGGGCTGCATTTCTGGAATTTTAAGTTGGGATTTGATCAGGGATTACTGGTGTTCTCAATGCATAGAAATACAGGCAGATACTTATGTATCATGCTGTAAGGACCACTTCCCAGAGGTGGTAAGGGAAATGTAAGTGGACACAATGGGATCACCTCTCTTTCTTTCTTTCTTTCTTTCTTTCTTTAACAAATACAAACTAACACAAAAACCCATGGTAGGGCAAAACCTCAAATAAACTAAAACTAGAATGCAACTAAAGCCAACTACAGAAACAAAATAGATATAAACATTAACAAACAAAAATACAGAATGAAGCTCAACCAGCACAGCTGGGAGCCAAACCAATTACAAGTCTTAGGAACAAATGAACAAGGGCTTTTCAAAAACACAAGACTTGGAACAAAAATTTAAGAAGCAGCCAGTACATACAAGAGACTACATTCAGTAATGAACTAATACTACTACACCTGTAAACGAGCAGAAGGTGAGACGAGCCAGAGAGGTAGTGGCACCAGAGTAGCCAGGGTCGACATCAAAGTCTGTGGCAGCAGAGAAGGGGTGGAGAATACGATCCAGGGCAAATGCAGACCCAAGATCAGGGTTTCCAGCAGCACAGATCTCCAGGGGCTCAGGATATAGGGTAAAGGCTGGGTGCAACGGGAGTGCACGGTCAACAATAGATTTTCCTTGGTCATAAAATTAGGACAATCTGGGGAAGGCGCAAAACAACTCAACAATGGGGGCCACAAGGCCACAAAGACCCAATGATGTAGGGGTACAGTAGACGGGGTGCACACAGGGCTATAATACCACGCTAGAACACACATGGCAGAGTGCTGATATCAGGCTCCAGGGTAACAGACAGAGCTCCCAAAGCGCTAAGGGCACCCTTGCGATGGCTCAAGGGGGAGGCGTGCCAAGCACTGTCAACTGGAGTTGAGAGACCGGTCAGACGGTTCTTTGGGGATGAGGGATTGGCCAGATGGGACCTAGGGATCTCCTCGCTCACACGTTCAGTTCCTATGTGGGTACTTCTGGCAGATAGCTCCTTCGGTTCCTGTGCATAAACTACAGGACCTACAGCAAAGAAATGTCTCTGTTCCCATGTGTGCGGTATGGAGTCTCTGGTAAAAAGCTCTTGCAGTTCCTGTGCGTGAACTATGGGACATCTGGCAGTATGCTCCTTTGTTCCCATATGTGAACTACGGGACTTCTGGGAGATAGCTCTTGCAGTTCCCTTGCATGAACTACGGAACCTCTAAGCAGACAGCATGATGCACAAGGGGAGCTAGTAACAGCATGGGAGTCCTAGGAGCTCATATGCACAATTGCAAAGAAGCTGTGCAAATGGCATGGTGCACAGGAGGAGCTGGTAAAACTAATAGTGTCCTGGCAGCGCAGATGCACAAGCGCAAAGGAGCTGCACAAAAGGGCCAATAGGGCTAGATTTGAACAATGGCCCACAAACTTGTAAATTAAAAAAAAAAATAGAGTCCAACTGAAACAAGAAAGCACAAATAATGTCTGAACAAAAACGTGAGGGTCTGTACATGGACATGAAAACTGGGGACCATCAGTGAAGCCGCTGGCAGGAGAACACACCATATACTACTCCATCCAGTGGCAGGGCAGCAGCCTCCACTCCTCCGGTCTGAGCAGGTACAGCAGACACATCAGCAAAGAATGGGGCCAATTCAACAGGAACAGGAGCAACTCCAAATGGATGACACCCAGGGGAATCTGAACTCAAGAGGGACTCAGGACATGACATGTGTGCCTTAAGGTTCTCCTGGCCCGCAGTGTCAGAACATGGGCCAACATGCACAACATCAGACGGGGCGGCGGGAACATGACTCGCGGGCATAGCTACACCCAGGGCAGTATAACCGCCAGCTCTAGCCTCTTCAACTGAGTTCAGCAGAATGGCGGGTTAATTTTGCAAGGGTCTTAGGGGCCTTAGAAGGAGGAATAAGTAACCAGACAAGAGGAGCAGGTGGGGCTAATTAAGAAGGACACAGAAGGAAGACACACGCAGAAGAAGTGTCCAGAACAGATGGAACAAGGGGTGTAAACAGGAAGGAGCCGGATCAGAAGAGAATGCTACAAAATAAAAGACCAAGACAAAGGACAATATTAAAGGACCATGAGGACAAATTTAACACAACCACTAGGGAGGCATACATTTATTTTGCATCCCTCAAACACACAATTATACTAGTTAAGAACCAACGTAAAGAACAATAACAAATATTGGAAGTTATGGGAAAGC
>SRMA01026691.1:0-93003 GCA_007224835.1 Danionella cerebrum
ATTTTCTACTGCTGGAGATATTGTCACTGCAACCAGATCTGTGCTCTCTTCAGAAAATGTGGATAGGTTAATCTTTTAGCCTAAAACTTGAATAGTTAGTTTTGTTTATATACAAGCTGAAGCTGTTGCTAGTGTTACAAGTTTTCAGGTGCTAACTAGTTGCAGTATTTCATTTTTTATTTAATAAAATGTGTTTTTCTTTATAAAGAGTGCAATTTATTTAAAATATCACCCAAATGTGTCACTTTTATTTATTTTATGCAAGAATTCTATTGTGTATTGGCAGCTTTTCAAAATAAAGATTATGTAAGTTTTTATTTTTTTGTACCGAACCGAATTAACCGAACCGAACTCTCCAAGACACTGTACCGAACCGAATACAATTTTAGCGTACCGTTACACCCCTAATGTCTTGTGTAAATCAAATAGATTTTAAATTAAAGCTGCAAGCAGAAATAAAAGGCTTGAGCGCCTCAGGCAGCATCAGCTTGTGGACAATTTGTTTCACTCTGCCTTATGACCAATCCTAAATTAGGAAATGTATACAAGCAAGAACTGGTTAAACTTGAAACTAAAAAATACATGGCCAGGTTATTAACAGCTTCCAATTTTTGGCATAATTAATTTTGAGTTTCTACGTCTGTTATGTGCACATTGTTTGAAGTCAAAAAAGTTTACATCCCAAAGCAATTTTACATCCCCAACACCTTAAAATAAGACAGATGGAGTTTGGAGATGAACATATAAAATCTCAACGCATGACAAGCAAAATGCCCATTTTTGGAGGTTTTTACAAAATAAAATGTATTGGAAAAACAATTAATATTACTTATTTTTAAGTCTGATTTTCATTTGTATATGACAAACTGTGCACACCATTCACTGAAACGCATTTGAAGCGCTATAGACCCCAGTCAGACGTACATTTTCAGCAGTTCTTACATGTGCAAAATTCTGTTTCTTTTCAAACACATTTAGACCCTTGAAAATTCACCACGGAACAATAATACTCTGACCAATTACAATAGGATTCTACGCACCTCAAGCTTGAGTCAAAATTAAATTATGCCAAATTTTTGGTGTGTTCAAGCAAACAGCAGATTACTCGTAGCCCATTCCATCATCAACTGGTTTTTTTTTATAACTTGTGGATGAAAAGATACTGAGCTAATGTCTTAGCCATAAAGACCATACTTTTTAGTTTAATTTTGTTCTGTGGTCGAATTTTTACACACAGTGAACATTTATTTTTTTATAAATATGCTCTGGCAAAGTAATTTATTTATTTATTTATTTGTTTGTACAAAACTGTTCTGGTAAAAATGTGCACAAACTCTGCTTCTTGAGCAGACACACTTTGTTAATGAAATGTTAAATCAGGGTTTCAGATTTCTGCAAACGTGAACATTTAAGAAATGTAAAAATAAATGAACCACAGTTTTTTTTACCCAAATAATTATAATTTTTTTAACTGCCTTAGCATTTTAAATCTTTAAAAAGTATTGATTATAATCCTCTATTGAATTCCCTAGGAATCTTTTTAAGTAAATAGACTTGTGGTTTCCCCTGAGAGTTTTCTATCCTTGGGAGTGTTTCACAGAATGCCAGTGATGAAAAGAGCTCCTAGTTTTACAGTGTGACCCACTTTGACTGTATCAGAGTGTCATATCACGATGACACTCATGTCAACGGCAGTTAGCAGCTTCTCTCTTGTGCTAGTTCACGTTACAGTAGGAATGTGGTTGTTGAGTGTGATGCCATTTAGTCTCTTGAATGCCTCTATACTTAAAGACTAAGATATTCTGATTAATTACAGCAGAAGGGGCATTGATAGTAATCCTGTATTCCCGTCCTGGTTCTGTAAATTATGATTTTATACATTGATTCCTAGGCAGAGTAGGGCGTTTTCAGTAACAGCCATGGAATGATTTTGACCATGAATGGGGTGTCTGATAAATAACCTTCACTTGCAAAGCACCGTTTGAAACATGCCATTGTTGAAGATGCAATGTATTAACAAATTAAACAAGCAACCATATGCAAATAATTCAAGTAAATGCTGCTTTTCACCAATTTGTAAACCTGAACACCATTCGGCAATAGCACTTTAGCCATTGATGTAAATGTATACATAATATCTAACCATGTTATTCCTCTGCATTTGGCTGTTTGAATGGGTTTAATTTGGATAAAGTGAATTAAATTAAAAGTTAAATTTTTTTTGAAGAACAACTTGCCCATTCTTTGTGAGTGGTGTAACGGTCACTTTACAATATGGCCTCATTCCTTTCCGAAGGGATCATTTCTGTGCCCTAATCGCTCGGACGGCTTACCATCTTAAGAAGGGGGGCGGAAAACTCAAAAACTGTTCTTTGAAATCCACTGCAGCAACATGCTCCGGGAACCATTGTTGTGAAAGTGTACCTTGTCATCGGAGAAACACGGATATTACCCTGATTTGTTCTTCCTTGGTCTATTTTGCATTCCTAAGCAATTTACAGTGGTGCATCCCCAAGCATTGATATTCACAGGTGAACAAAATAAGAGCAACATTAGCATTAGCTCAGGACAATTTAAAGAATGATGTGTGGTTACGACAATTAAACACTAAAGGCCTTTACACACCTCTGCGTTTGCTGCACTGCACTTTAGCGGCTGTGTGATCAGCTATCTGCGTCTTTCTCTTGCTTTTAAAAATTGAGGCACAGATCCTCTCATGAACACTAGATGGCACCTCTGTGAACTCCAATTTGCTGCATTCGTGGCAGTGCCTCAGAGCAATTCACATTGTGTGAGTTGCATTTATGGAGAAAGAGAAGAGGATGAGACATCGCTTATCTGTTAACATAAAGCAAACTATTTGTTTTTTGGAAAACAAACCACTTATTTTTAAAGCCGGTTTCAGACACTGGATTTTAGCCCTGATTTTGAGTTTATCCCCATAACTGCATGCAAATCAGGGCACGCTAGTGACAGTGAAGCACTAATGACCCGCTCTGCAAGAATTACAGGCATTGAGATGCTTCTCAAATATCTGTGTGTCGGCAAGTCACAATCATGCAGTGTGTTCTAACTGAAATTATGTCTGTGATTATCTGCAGAGATACAAAGGGATAGACCGCAATATAAGCTGTGGTTTCGGTTCAAAATCGTGTTTCTTTCCGGTTTATTTAGACTCAATACAAAAATTTAAAACATGAGTGATCCCATTTTCATAATAATCCTGGTCTTGCGCTTCAGTGTGGTACACGTGACCTTGCTCAGTTTTCAAATCTATCTCGCGAGTGCTTTGTTGTGTGCCACAGTTTGAGAACATGGACCAAGTTGTCTGCGGTTCTGTCTAAAATCATGCCGTTTAAAATCCTCTCGTGCTGTGTGAATTTAGCAATGACTGGAGGCTAGACAGTCCTGTAGTCTGAAGAGACCCAGTTCTGTTTCTCCTTCTGCCCCCTCTGGTAGTACAGCTCCTCGTTTTGTTCTCGAGTGCCAGCTATTGCTGCCTTTCCTGGCTGAAGACACATGCCCAAACGAGTCGATCACAATGGGAAAAAAAAAATGTCTCAGTGTGTTTCTTGAAAAATTACTAGGGGTGTAATGGTACGCTAAAATCGTATTCGGTTCGGTACAGTGTCTAGGAGAGCTCGGAAAATTACGCAGCAATTTTTCTGGCTCCAGTGTATAGTTTCATTAGCGCTGCGTAATTAAGGCTAAAGATTTACTGCATACAGCCCCTGCATTAAAAAAAATGCATAGGTGTGTAAAAAGGAATCTGGCTTCTATATTCACATTTAGGGTCTGCAACTTCGGGGCCACAAAGTTGCCAGTCCATTGCGTGGCCACTTACGCTTATCGCACATGAATTTATTGCTTTGTCGAACATAGTAAGTAAACCATGCTGCTTTTACTGAAAGTACACCCCCCCCCAACTTAGACCATTCTTACCTGATTTCATACCACACCCTGCTTACCATTTTCTCATATAAAGGTAAGTTTTCTCATATAAGGGATGGCTGGTTTAGGAAACTTTCCTGAGCTCTGGTTAGTTTAGTGCGTTCTTGGAGCATGGGCTCCTACTCCAAGTATTGGACCCCTCCAGCAGAGATGCGTTCATTGTGTCAGTAGTAACACGAGTGCTGAGAGGACGGCTGCTGCCCATGAGAAAGGGTGTTCACCACTTCAGGCCGCAGGTCTAGGCTTACGCCAAGTCTCGAAATGGATTCCCAGCCGCCAGCTCTTCCACATCCCACCTGCATGGTTTACAATGCCTCTTTGTTCCTGCCCCATGGCACTGTGGGATTGCTGTTATCTGAGAGGCAGGCTTGGCCACCATGGACTTTCTCATTGAAAGTAAAGATGCTGAATTCCTGCTATCGCCTTTCCTTGTCAGGCTTAGGCCTGTGCGAGCTGGTTTTAACCAGTGTGGGAGTGAGCAGCTCTGTTATTTACGTACACACTTACAGTGTTGCCATTTGAAATTATTTCCAACGTGGCCATTTAGTGTTGGAACTCATGCTAGTAATATTTTTTTCTTCTGACTCACCAATACTTTGCGATGTCTGAAGGTGGATGAAGTTTTATATTTCACAAAACTTTTTTAGAAAAAGTTAAAACTTCTAATCCGTTGAACATTGTTTATAAATTTGTATAATTTGAACATTAACCCCATGAAAATCTGTGCTGATTACAATGGACAGCATTGTGCTTGAGAAGAATGTGGGTAAATTTGAATTCTATTTTCTGTGGAATGAGATTTGTGTCTTTATGGAAAAGACTTTAGTATTCATGACCTATCAGATTAATATTTTTACAAGGTTTACCGTGCTTTGAAAAAGTCACAGTTTCAAAACCGTTAAAAAAAATACCATTCCTGTGATATGTGCATTCTTTGCGTCGTCAAAGTGAAAACATAGGACTCTCTACAAGGCTGTGTGTGTTTGCAGCAGCTAGTGCTGGCATGTCCATGCATGTGAACACACTTGGGACTCAGCAACAATTTAAGTTTAGGATAGTCGAAAAGTGAACCCCTGTCAAAAAAGACCAAGTCATCTGTAAAATTTCTGACTGCCATGGCTAGGAAGAGGAAGGTCAACCAACATGCAAATCATGTCTAAAAAAAGTGGCTGCTAAAGGAGGCAATACATCAAATATGATTTCACATCTGTGGGAGCCCCATCCAGCGCTACTCGCTAAATTCAAAGTGAGTTGTTTACCTTCAAGCTGTCTTGAAATGAACTTGTGCAAACATCCAAAGTACAGAGTCCGATAACGCCGCTAATTAATAAACATTAGCTAACATAAACTAATTTCCTCTTTTATGTTACTTTACAGATCAAGGAATAGTATTTTATGTTACTTTACAGATCAAGAAAAGGAAGTTACGTTTCCATGTTTTAACATTAGTACAACTATTAAGTTTAGGTGAAATCACGTCTTTGCTTTTAAGCTTTCTGCCAAACATGTTTTCCAAATGATGCCATTAAAAAACAACAACGATCGCTTCATGACATATCTAATTCGAAAGTACAGAAAGACCATTTGGTAGATCATGGGTCCATATGATCGTATTAATCGCTCTTGCGGTGCTTTTATATCATAGGCCTATCAATGGCTGCTTCAAGTCAAACACACTGCGTGTGCGCATGCGTGTTTGTGTGTTAATATGCATGCATCCGCACTAAAATTAAAATTTATTTCAGAGCATTATTTTGATATTTTTAGCAGTACCGTTTGTTTTTCTACACGCAAAGATCAAATCATGTAATTAGTTAAATCTAGTATATAACTAAATTACCACATCACATCTATTTTTAAAGTTCACTCATTAAAAGATAAGTTAAGACCAGGAACAAAGATTTAGCTCAAATTCATGATGTCTTTGCTTTTCATTGTAGCTTCACCCTCAAAGGACGGTGCAGTGACATACTTTGATGCAAAAGACATGACACACAAATGACTACAAGATGGGCACCAGCAGATCCTTCTAAGTGGAATGAAGATTTATTTTACTTATTTTGCCTGATATTCAATGTTACAAATTGTTCTATATGCATCACAAAATAAAATATACTGTGTTCAGTTGGAAAAATAAATTTTTTTTCGTACCCAGACAATTAAATATAACTTTGTAGAGCAGTAATTACAATACCGTAAAACCAAGGTTATCCAAGGTTATCATACAGTCACAATCTTAAACTGGCTCATGCTTAGAGTGTAAAATACACCACCAACAAATATATAATACATCATAAATAACATATATAAATACTAAGCAACAAGCAGTTCTTCCTAATAGAGGGTGTGAACAAATAGAACTGCACACCAGTTGCAGAGACACACTTGCTACTACGGACCACCTATGAGGAGCCAGATCAGTTAAGCCCACCTCCATGTGAGAAAAGTCGAACAAAATAATCGTAAGTGAAACAGAACATTAGAAAACTGAAAAAGTTAATGGCATTTTTTTTCAGAGCTCAAGGACAGTACAAATCAATTTCACATCATTTATTTTCTTTTAAAGCTATAAAAAAACATTTTAATTAATTTATCAGTCATTTTTTCCATAAAGTCTTTAGGCTGAAATCCCATGCCATAATTTTCCAGGTATACATCAATTTAACTGATTTTGTTGGAAAGCTGTGCATTCGAACGAAGTGATGCAACATTTCAGTTGTTTTATTCATGGTTATTTGTTTTGCACATTCTAAATAATGAAAAAATTGTAAAATTGATTGTAAAAAAAAAAACATCTGGTCAGCCTTTAAACTCTGATTAAGAAGCTGTTTTGTCAGATGCAGAGACGTCATTCCACTTCCTCATTTGATTTGTTCGGGGGCTGCACAGGAAGTCTGGCTTTCCTGTCCCATGGTTGTTATTGCTACAGAGCGCTTGCTGATTCTTACTGAGGATTCAAAATATTTAATGAAGCACGAGTATCTGAAGATGGAGACACAGATGATCAGTGCTGGGGTAACACTCTGCATGAAGGGTGTCTCCACTGCATGGTTTTTTTGAGGCTTTTCCCACTATTCATCTTTCAGAAAGAAAGCTCTGTTCAGAAAAATCATCTGTGGTGTAGAATAAAGAGGAATCCTAATGAATTATCCCTTCTCTTGCAGCCGGGAGAATATGGAGAGCAGGGAGACTCTGCGCGGGCTGCAGAAGATGGAGGATCGGCCAGAGGAACGTCTGATCCGGGAGAAGCTCAAAGCTACCTGTATGCCCACTTGGAAGAGCGAGTGGCTGGAGCGCCGCAGCCGCAGAGGACCCATGGTACCACAAACATGTACACAAATACTGGCCCTTTTTTCACAGATATTGCAAACTGGTCAGATTAGCGGATAACTTTGAGCTATTTCTGAAAACAACTTATAGCGTTTTGCACAACATGTTCCTTTACTGACATTTTGCTTTACTGCTGTTAGCAATTTGTGCTGGGATTAACTAAGAAGTTAACTATTGTTAATGTTTCAACTGTTGTTGCCAAACATGGCTGAATAACATTTCCAAGAAGGAGCACAGCTTGGCTTCCTTATATAACCAGCAGACCTCGGCACATTCCACCTTGGTGTTTCCCTATCTTTATAAAAATTATTTACAGACTTCTTAATTATTTAAAAAAGGTGACCAATAACATCTGAATTGTCATGATAAGTGAGACGACTGCAGACAATATGAAAACAAGCAAATGAAAGCTCAGGAAGTGGGATGGTTTTGTTAATGTTTCCAAACTGTGAAGCCTGTTCCTCTGAGAGCTGAAGGCACAGAGGGCGGAAACAGGATGAATTTCAGATGAAACTCTGTTATTCTTGGATGATAAAAGATTAAATGTGATTCATGTCAAACAGGATGAGTTCCATTGGAAAAAAAAAAAACAAGTTTTGAATTATTTGTGTTTAATTTCTTTGTTACCAGACTAACACAATGATTTTAATACTAAAACTTTCTTTTACTTCAAAGATAATTAGTGATCGACCGATATTGATTTTTTATTACCGATACCAATACCAATTATTTGCATGTTTATGTGCCCGATAACCGATATTTATTTACTATTATACTTCTGTTTTTGACACAATGATTACAACACCACTGAACTGAACAAACCGTTTTATTTATTACAATCACTCCCTCCTTGCATACAAATCAAAACTCTTATACAACAATAAATAGAGGGGTCTGAAAGTGCACTGTTACTAAATTTTTATTTTATTTTTTATTTTTCAAAAATAAAACCTTCAATGAGGTAAAAAGCAGTCTTTCATGTTAAAATTAATATTCATATTACAGCAATAAAAATATTTTATGAAAAGCATGAGCAGCAACACTAACATTTCCAATAAGCAAAATAAATATAGAATGTCTGTCTTCAAGCAGAGGAGTCATATCAACTTTGCAGAAATGTAACTTCATTTTAAACTACAGTTTTATTAGGTTTATAAAGCTGTTTATAGGCTAAGTAGTGAAGAATAATTTGCTGGATAATGTTAATTTACTAAGTAATATTCTGAAATATTGAAATATAACAAACAAAACATCGTTTTTATTGCATTTCTGATATATCACAATTACGTTTTTGAAAAAAAAACCATTTTTGTCATTCTAGATTATGAAATGCGTGCTGACAAAGCGGATTCAATTTTTCTTAGTTATATTTATTTAGAATATGTTTATTAGCGGAATGATGGTTATATAAATGTTAATATAATTCGGGGTGTTTTAGTGAATCTTATTAAAAGTTATATGCGGTGGCTGTGCTGAAGCATTTCATGAGCATCAACCCGCTGAGTCAACAACAAAATGGAAGCGACTTCACGAGCATATAGACGCGCATTAGTGGCTGTATTTAATTCAGGCAAGTTACGTCTTTATTGGAACAGGACATGACGGTTTATTTTAGCATTCGTGACTCCGACTTCACGAGACTAATAATGAGCATGTAGACAACAGAGAGAGAATTAAATTCAGCGCTTTTATTTACAACATGTGCTTGATCATGGCTGTATATTATTTAATCCAGACAGTTCAGTCTTTATTGTGACAGGATTTGACGGATTATTTTGCGTGACTCTGTGAGTTCGTCTTTATTTCTTAGAACCTACATATCAGTCATTTATGTAACACATCTAATTTGTGCATTAATAGCTGTTATGTTAAATAAAGTTTACTAAATATAGCAAAGCAAGTAAGTATACTTTACCTGTGCACGCAGTTGTTGTTCCCCTCAGACGCCGTGCTGCAATGGCGATCATGCGCGTAATTCTCAAATTGCGATATTACAAAACCGATAACCGATTATGGTAAAATGCTTAAATATCTGGAAAAATATCGGTAAAACGATATATCGGTCGATCTCTAAAGATAATCAAAACAATGCCTTCTATTTATATAGCACTTTTCCAAATGGTCTAAGATGCTTCACACTTTTCAGAGCATTATTCATTCACTCCACATTTCTTGGTAGCCCTCAAGCTTGGGCAGTCTGAAAAAATGTGGCTGCCATTTCGTGGCTGCGGCCTCCTGCCCACTACCAAATACACTCCACCAATCACACAGATCGATACAATGCAGTGCAGTTGAAGTGGCTTCCCAAAGGCCACAGTGGTAGAATTGACCAACCTTTTGGTTATAGGACAACCAACTCCACCACTACACTTCTAGCCGCCCCAAGGAAATGGTGAATACTTTCTAATTGAAAATGCCAAAAGTCTCCGAACAAGTGACTTTATGTTCCTGCCAGTTTGGTCACATATGTACAGATCAAA
This sequence comes from Danionella cerebrum, assembly GCA_007224835.1. Lineage (NCBI taxonomy): Eukaryota > Metazoa > Chordata > Actinopteri > Cypriniformes > Danionidae > Danionella > Danionella cerebrum. The sequence goes on from SRMA01026691.1 coordinate 9,762, forward strand.
GTCAAATCCATCCATAAAATTTCCTCACTTCTAAATATCCCAAAGTCAGCAGTCAACCTTCTACTTAAACAATATCTATATGTATTGTGATAAGACGCGTGATCGATATCAATAAAAAAATGTGTTTGATAAAATGTAAAACAAATTATTCTTTGTTGGTAGATAACGGAGGTTTGAAGTAAGTTTGGTTGCATTAACAAAGGCACTCGCTCTCTGGTAGCGTAGGGAGTGAGATGCAAACAGCCAATCATGTAACAGTATCAAGTTTGGTTGCGCCATATCATTTTCTCATGCTGGTGTTCAGTATTCCACTTCATAAGTACAAAAGGAGTGCCGGTGTGAGTGAGGAAATTGTAAACAAAAGAGGACAAGTCAGCTCACCAGTGTGGCAGTTTTTTTGGATACTACAAGTCTGACTGTAGTCAGAATAATGTGGTCTGCAAATTGTACAAGACCGTCGTCACTGACAAGGCTGGTAATACCACAAACTTAATGTACCACCTTAGTCGCACTCACCCTTTGGAGCACAGCAGTATTCCTCCAACAACATCTTTAGCTGCAACACTGCACAAGCAGCAGATCACCATGGATTGGTACTCTGCATCAGTGCCTTGTGACAAACAATCTAAACAGTTCAAAGATACAACGGAGACAGTGGCATATTGTCAAAGACCGGCTCCCGCTTAGCGCTGTCAAAAGTTCTGTTCTTCCTATGAAGTAATTTTGTAGAGTAATTTTCTAGAACTGCCATTCCCACGCTGTAGGTAATGTGCAAAGACTCACCACTCACTTCGTCGACAAACAATGTTAAGAAATAATTAAGTGTTCATTGTGATTTTAGAGTTATGTTTACATTTTAATTATTTCCCATGGTTGTTGACATTGATCAGAGAAAGGTTGTTTATAATAAAATGTTTAAATGTAATGTACTTTTCTCCTGGTCCTTATTTTAATTGGGTCATAAAAATATCAATAATTCTCAATATCGACCGATATGCTTGACCGATATCGGGATACAGTTTTCAGCCATATTGCCCATCCCTACTTACAGCAACTCATGTAAAAGGCAAATGTTCTGTTTCTTCAGATTGGCTCAAGAACAGATCATTAAAGATCTTCATAGAAAGTTTCTGCTTGGGATACAGTGAGGTACAGTGGCGAGACTAGAGCAGTGGAGACACGTTCTCTAGAATAAAGGCTCTGTATCCGGCAATCTGTTGACCAAGCCTTCCTGTTTCTCCAAGCCACCTCACATGGCCTGATGATGAAGGCAGTAGATGCATTGATGACTCCCAGACAAGTTCCCAAGTTTTTCCCATCTGGACTTACCTCGAGTACTGGCTCCAAAATGGCTAAGCTCTTCACCCTATCTCCAAAAATAAAGCTGAAGAAACTACTTTTGGCCACTTGGTATTTCACTGGTAAATCAAGAGCTTTACCCTTGGACTCTGACTCCCCTGAATCTCATTCTGACAAGGTGTCATAACTGAGATGAATTAAGCCGAGTTGCAGCTTTTCTGACTGGCCAAAGGAACTGTGTGGTGCATCATGCGGGTGTTTCGTCATGAACCGCTACAGAAGCTTAGTGACACAACACTAAACAAAAATATATAATTTCCCTTGATCAAATGAGCTGGAGAGCTTTCAATTACTGAGGGTCAGATCCTGCGTGATCGAGACCGAGCTCATGATTATACATCTAAAGGCAGATGCTTTTGGGAATATATTATTCAGGTCATATCAGGTCAGAATTATCATCAATTGAAAGTAAATTGTCTTTGTCAGTTTTCAGAGATTGTTTCTGATCCAGTTTTTAGAGGAAACAGGATGAAGTGTTCTGTTGTTCCCTCAGGTTGTGAAGCCCATTCCTCTGAGAGCAGACGGCACAGAGGCGAGGAAGTGACAGTCACGGCTCATCTTCCTCTCAAAGCAGAGGTCGCCGCAGCCCGTCTCCCGGACCATCTTCTGTATCAACCACTTCCTCGTCCTCCTCAACAAAGACCTCTGGGAAGCCTGATTCTCCTGGGCTGCGGAGACGGCGAGGTTCCCCAGTCCCCGTGAGTCTGATTTCCACTGCCTTCTGGAGATGTGTTTATGCTTTTGTCATGTGAGGGCCTTGTTGTGGAAAACACCCAGTAAACTGTGGCCTGTGTATTCTGGAAGATTAAACTAACTCATCAGTCAGATGCATTTAAAAGGTCTCCATTAGGCTAACATTAGTTAAATATTTTTCACATCTGATCATCATGTTGGCCTCTTCTAAGAAGCTGAAGGTGTTTGTGTGGATGTGCTGTTGCAGAGTGGACGGGTGACACCACCTCGAAGAGCTCCTTCTCCAGATGGATTTTCGCCATATAGTCCAGAGGAGACCAGCCGCAGGGTCAACAAGGTCATGAGAGCCCGCCTCTATCTGCTTCAACAAATAGGACCCAACTCCTTCTTGATTGGGGGAGACAGTCCCGATAACAAGTTCCGGGTGTTCATTGGTCCACAGGTATTGGTTGTTTTGGTTTACATGTATAATGAGGCCTTTCACTAAAAGTTTCAGATGAAGCAAAATCAACTTTTGGAGAAATTTTGGATTTTGGTGTGCATGAACAGCAGAACACTTATTAGGTTAGCTTCATCATAGGTTTATCAGACCAGCCCCTATACCTTCTACAGGGCGCTGGCGGGTTTATGGGAGTTTTCCCAACAAGTACACATCTGTTTTATGGATCTGGAGAATGCTTTTGACTGCTTTTGGGTGCTCTGGGAGTATGAGGTGCTGATTACTTTGCTTTAGGGCTGTCCAGTCTTGAGACACACAGATCAGGAGTTTGGTCCACATAGCTGGCGAGTCAGACCTGTTCCCAGTGTTAGCCCAGGCCTCCAGCAGGGCTGCCCTTTGCCACCGGTCTTGTTCTGGCAATATTTATGGACATTGTACATGTTACCTCAATGGACAGACTTCTCTGCTTGATTTTGAGCCTTTGCATCGTACTATCTTTACTATATTGTTGGTGTCAATTGTTATAAACCACGCACAAGTGAGAGCGGTCGTTGTACCACCAATGGTTCTCACCAAAAACAAACAGCTCTAAAGTTTTTTTTGGAACCATACCAAGACCAACTCCTTGAGCAGGTGTCAGACTGCTTTTTTAGTCAGTTTTTGGTCAAAATTTTATTTAAAAAGAAAAAAGAAGCTTTAGTTTGAATCAGTGAAAATAAAAAAGTCAGGTTGTTAAAGCACCCTTACTAAGCTCTTTCTGATGTCATCAGTGAGCGTAGTCTTTTGGTAGCTCTCTTATGCACAGTGTAAATGATGACGGATCGGAAAGACACCACTATAGAAATCCCCAACGCAGCATCACTGCATCTGCTATGTTCAATTGCATGTTTCCTGATGGACAAAGCAAACACACTTTCCTGTAATTTTATACTCCATTCTTTTAAATTGTGTTTTTATTTTTTAGCTCAGACAAGCACTTTTTAGCACTTTTTTTTTCTCAAAGTGTTTCCTTTAAATGCCTTTAAAATGTGTCAAAGTGTTTCCTTTAAAATGCAACACCATTTTTTTAAATGTAATTCTAACTTCACCAGAGATTGCAAGTTTAAACTTAACCTGTTAACACCCACCCCTCTTTTTGAATATAGGTCTGAAAATATAAAATGGCTGTAACGCTCACATTTTATGGGTTAAATTCAAATCCTTTGTGTCATTGAAAAGGTAACCCTTTCTAGTTTATCAGGAAAAAGTAAGGAACTGGACACCTTAAACAAACTAAAGTTATAGATTCAAAAACCTAATTTTTTTTTTAACACTGAATAAAAGCCACAACTGTGAACCAATACACGACCAAAATCTGTCAAAATGGAGCTAAACATGTGTTTTTGGAGTGATTTTTATAAGACAATGTCCAGACGGTCACCATTTGCACCGAATTGGCACTTGGTAACCAAATGAACAAATTGATGTGAATTTGCATTGTTTTACAATACAAATCAATACCACTAGATAAACTACTCAATAAAAAAAGTTTTTTTTTTTAAATAAAATGCAAACAAAGAAAAAATGAAAATATGAAAACAATGTGATTTGTGCATGCCTCTCATTAAAACAATCTGAATCGCCTCTAAAATGACCGCAAAACGATCAAGTGTCTTGTTAGATGCCATTGTGTTACGAACCATAACAGAAAAACATGTCTTTTTCTCCGGTTATCCTGCGTCTGTAAACAAAACTGTGGCAAACCATATATCGTTGGAAAGCTGATCTCACTGGCTAACTGACCAGTCAGTCTGCGTGGAGCTTAATTGCGATTGTTTGGCTGTACACACGTGCAAAGCAACGGGGACCCACATTGACATTCTCTCTCAACGAGTGGCCAAGACTTGTTGACTGGCTTGCTGATGTAAGTCTTGTCCAATGGGTTTGTTAGGACTGCTGTCACTGTGGTGTGTTAAACCTATAATGCTTTATAACGCCTGAATCCTGAGAAATTTAGCTTTCAAATTGTGAATAGTTTGTCAACCTTTACTTAAAAATAGCAGGTGCGATTATGCGATCTTTCTGTAATTGTCGATTTCCGGCCCGCGGGTGTTAAGGGGTTAAACCAAACCCTGCACATTTGTATTGAATTAGTTGGAGAACTAAAGCAAAAATCTGTAAAATGTCAACCAAGGTGATTTCTGTGGCCTGACTAAACAAAATGTTGCCGGTTTCCTCATAAGGATCTTTTTTGTTATGGCTGTTTTTAGACCTGCAGCTGTGGCCGGGGGACTTTCTGCATCCATGTGCTCTTTGTGATGCTGCGAGTTTTTCAGTTGGAACCCTCTGATCCGTTGCTATGGCGGAAAACACTCAAAAACTTTGAGGTGAGTGGAAGATATTTTAGATAAATAAAGTTATTTTACATATATGCAACTTTCTATAGTAGGGGTGGACCACATCATTCCTGTAGAGCCACAGGTAGTGTGTTTGATTGAAGCTTCTGGTGTATATTTTGAAGTAGATTTGTGTCTCCAGGAACTTGACCACTCATGCTCTTGAGATTTGTTATTGAGACAACTATTGATGCACAATTCTCCTGAAGTTGAGCATACTTGGATGCTTTGACCTCTTTCAGGTGGAGAGCTTATTCCAGAAATACCACAACCGACGCAGCTCACGCATCAAAGCTCCCTCACGCAGCACCATCCAGAAGTTTGTGTCTCGCATGTCTAACTCTCACACCTCTTGTACGTCCAGTGCCTCCCCTTCCAGCAATGAAAGCAGGTTTGTTTAATAAATCTTGTCAATTGAATCATGGTCTCATAAGGGATGTTTGTAGGTTCAGTTTTAGTCACAATCAATTGCACAAATCGGAAATGTCACAAAAAAATAATCTTTTTTTTAGTTTCATTGTGGTTCATCTTCTTATTCCAAGAAAGTAGTTTAAGATTTGGAATAATGATTATGTGAAGTGTTACTTTTAAATATCTGCATGTGTGTCTGTGCAGCATGAAGGACGAGGAGGAGCAAATGTGTCCCATCTGTCTGCTGGACATGCTGGACGAAGAAAGTCTGACTGTGTGTGAAGAGGGCTGCAGAAACAAACTCCATCATCACTGCATGTCCATCTGTAAGAAACCAGCAACTCTAGTGTTCCAGTTTATAGCACATCTGCAGGAGTCATGTAGACTTTTTGAATATGATTTTTAGCTCAACCTAGCTTTAATACACAGAGCTGGAGCTCCAAACAACCCAAGAGGACCATAGTTTCTGAGATCAGTTGCATTCCATTTAGAATGAACTAAAGAGGGTCACATGGGGCAAAAGAATGTCAATGTTAGTAACCAGACTGAAAATCAACGATTATAACTGGACAAAAAAAAATCACCAATAGTAACCTTACCGAATAGCGACAGTAGTAATCGGAGCGAACGGCGACGGCTGTAAACGGAGCGAACGGCGACGGCTGTAAACGGAGCAAATGGGGACTTTAAGCAGCAGTGACTGGCGGTACGGCTAGTTCGCTCTGAAGTAGGGCTGAAACGTTTAGTCGACATTATCGACAACGTCGACAATAAAAAATTGTCGACATATATTTTTGTTGTCGAGTAGTCGTTTGATGTCATTTGAACTTATGTAAGGGTCACGTGTCGCGATTTGAGCGGTACGTGTGATGCAGCCCTCACGAATGCTACTGCAGTAAAATGAAACTCAGTGCGAATTATGATGGAGATCAAACTAATCTGAACGAGTAAGGTGTGGGAAATTTATACTAAACTTAACCAAAAATGCTGTCGTGTGCAATACATGCAAGGTGGAACTTGCTTTTCACGGAAGCACAACGTGTATGTTGGAGCACGAGGAAGCATCCCGGTGTTGTGCCATTTTTCGACTCCCCTCTGCGTGAACGTGCATTCAATCACGTGATTACACAGATTAAACCAATGAGAGTTCAAATAAAATGTTTACTTGTGAAGACGTTTTGATTTTTATTTTGCTTATATGCCGCGTAGATGTCAAATTTACTTGTAACACATTGTTCAACTATAAATATTGTTTAAAACGTTTAAAAGAATGCAATTGCTTAAAGCAAGCTGCTTACAGCAGTGAATATTGTAATAATTTATGAATGTACAGCATTATACAAACTTTAGATGTTTATATTTTATTTGCGTATTCATTAGAATAATTAACATTTAACGTAAAAAGAAGGATTAAACAAAGTAAAAAAACGTTGATATAAAATAAAAAACTTAATAGATCCATTCACATTATGGAAAAAAAAACTTGTCCCACAATGGGGAAAGTTCATTTCAATAGCTTTAAGAGTCAAAAATAGAAATAAAATGAAGACAACACACCAAAGCATTTTGGTGTGTTTCTTACATTTTGAAATGTTGCCAGATTTTTTAGAATTATTAGATTATCACCCTCCAAATATCTAGTTTCATAACTGTGTCTTTCCCTGGGATATTACTTTTGATGAACTAAAACGAGTGGTAAACCAGCAATTATTAATGCTGCTTCAAGATATGTTCACATTCAACTTTCTTTTTGTCTGTAATGCAGCTGATTATTTATTTTTTTTCTATTGATTTAGAACAAAACATGTAAACAATACTTTTAATTTGAGTGTAACATAATCAGAAAACTTAGAGAATGACATGTTTAGTTGGCTCAAAGTTCGTTAAAACAACTATTTCAAAAGCTGAAGTGATTTTCTTATTTTATTTATTAGTTAGAATATTTGTAACTCATTATTTTAACTAGTTGAAAAATGAAATGACTAATGACTAATCGATTAATCTGTCTAATAATCGATAGATTAATCGATTACCAAAATAATCGTTTGGTGCAGCCCTACTCTGAAGTCAGATATTCAATAAAAACAGTTTATTAAACGTCTTTCGGGAGGAGTCTATCTGGAGCCACACCTACTTCAATTATTCAATCAACTCTCTTCCATTTAAGCTGTTCCTTCCTCTTGTTCCCTGACTCAGTCTGAATCAGCTTCATCACTCCCACCTTCCTCCCCTTCACCTCTCACAGGGGTCTACCCGGACGCATCCGAGCAAGACAGCAACCCTGCACGTTCGCACCCGCCACACATGCTTATGAACTTAAAGCAGGTCCGAAACTCCTGAAAAGTAATTAAGTGTTAACAATAAATTAAATCATAAAAGTGCAATAAATATGTTAACCTGATCAATCAATGAAAAATATCTATAAATCGTCGACATTGTCGTAAGGTCAACATTGGAAACAGGAGTAGAGAATAAATAAATCCACTGTTTGTTTAACAACGGTTTACAAAACTGTGTTGCCATTAAAAACACTGGAAATGTAGAAATTGAATTTGCTAATGATGAAATAGCCTAATGTATGTATCATACTGTTTTATTAAATGCAAGGGTTTTATAATGGGGTGTTTTTCAAATTATTAACTCTTTCAATTCTAAATCCTAGTTAATTGGATTATCTCCTTTTACCAATTTCATTGGTCACTGACCATGATCTCCTGTATACCATTTGTTCTTCAGGGGCTGAGGAATGCCGGAGAAATCACGATCCTCTCATCTGCCCGCTGTGTAGAGCCAAGTGGAAGTCTCATGACTTTTACAGGTACAGGTTGTTTGACGGTTGTTTGTCTGTTGATGGAAACATTTAATAAATACTGCAGAATGAGCAACAAATACTGGGACAAAGTAACCTAAGAGTAAGGGTTTATTTTTTTTATTTTATTTTTTTTAATAGTTATGATGCACCGTCTGCAGTGGACAGCTCCACAAGCCGCTCTCCGAGTCAAACAGCTGCCTCTTCTTCATTATCTTCATCGCTTCACACAGAGAGTTCCAGGACGACCCAGGAGAGTGACTTCTCTCTTCCTCAATATGGAGTTCAGCACATCCCTCAGACCTATGCAGAGCTGGCCGAACCCTGGATTAAGGTGCGCTTCAGTTGTTTTGCCACATCTTAGTACACTTTGTATCCGGCTGGATATTTTGTGGTGACAAAACAAGCCATGCTTTATTTGGTCTTGTTACCATCGAGTTACTTCGTTACCTTGTTTGTGTCGGATTCCAACTCAATTAAGATAGTTATCTGCTCTCTCTTTCTCTCAGGTGTTTGGTCTGGAGCTGGTTGGCTGCCTCTTTTCCCGAAACTGGAACATCCGAGAAATGGCACTCCGCCGGCTGTCGCATGATGTAAGCGGTGCCCTCTTGTTAGCCAATGGTGAGCACTCATTGGCTGGAGCAGCTGCAGGTGCGGGGCTTGGCACAGCAGGGGGGGAGGTTTCCGGAGATGTGGTAGTGGATTCCTGCTGCAGTGTCCTGTCCATGGTCTGTGCTGACCCAGTCTACAAAGTCTATGTGGCAGCACTGGTAAGTTACGTTGTCTGGTTTTCATGATGCCACTTTTTTTCTCCATTATAGTTTCTAAAAGAAAACTTAACCAGAGATGTATAAAGTACTAGAGACCCAGACTTGAGTAGAAGTACTTTCTTTCGGCTGTTCCCCGTTTAGGAGTCGCCACAGCGAATCATTTTGTCCTCAATATCCTCTACTCTCACAGCAACTAACTTTATCTCTTCTTTCAGCACATCCATATATGTCATCTTTGGCCGTCCTCTTGACCTCTTGCCTGGCATTGAGTAGAAGTACAAGTGCTCTATCAAAAAGTGACCTAAGAAGTGTTTGTTAAGCACCACATCTAAGTAGAAGTACTGAAGTATTCAACATTTTTTGTACTTAAGTAATGCAAATAGTTTTTTTTAAATTTTACTACTCAAGTACTGAAAGTACAAGTATTGTGTTGTGTAGTTATTAAAAAAAAACATTCAAAAGACATATTGCCATTTTTGGGTCATGGGAGTCTGCTGGTGCATATCTCCAGAGCAAATCGGGCGAGAGGTAGGGGTACACCCTGGACAGCTCGCCAGTCAATCACAGATTATACTGTTTTGTTTATTCTAAATATATTTTGTGTCAAAAAGTTTGAAACAACGTTATGAAAAGAATGCGTAAATTGTGTCTTATTTTCTCGAGAGCTGATTCTCTTCTTTAAGTAGTGTGAATTCTGCCTAGGCAAAAAAGAGAATAGATGCAAACTGGAGCGTATTGTTCATAGGGTGTTATGAGTCGTGTTATCTAAAGTTAGTCGACTTGACTTACTGTATCTAACTTACGGATAGGTCAAACAAATTTGTTTTGTGTATTATTTTTAAATAACCTTGATTTGTTTCTACAAATTTGTCTGTGAAATTTTGAAGGCCATTATTTCACAATTTCACGGTCTGGCAGTTATAATGTGATTCGTAACATTTTTATAATTTTACTTAAGTAAAAGTGGAAGTAAGAGAAAAAAAACAATACTCCAGTAAATTGCAGATACTGACTTTTAGTAAAACTGATAAAGCTGAAACTATGGTCTATAATCCTCATTGATTTACCACAAAACTGCAAGAGTAACCAAATGTTGAAGTACTAACATGTGATGGTGTCTTGACCATGTGCCTGAGCACTCGAGACACATGAAGTGTACATTTTATGTGAAGCTTGTGATAGATGAACAATAAAATGTGACAAAGCAGAAGGAAGTTGCACAATTCTGCTTGAACTGTTTGCCAAGAGCTCCTGAATGATCAGGGTTGGTTTATTGAAAACTGATATATTGGCCTTTTAGCCTAGTCTGAAAGGGGCTTCCATTTTGATAAACGCTTAGTCTTTGCCAAAAGACCCAAAATGAATTAAATAAATATGCCATTCATGAATTAATTAAAAGTGCCATTAATTAATTAAAAGTGTAACAAAATAATTATTTAAATACACATTTTCTTTATTTATTTTTTCTGTCAGTCGTAACAAGTGTTTTTGAAAATCATTAAAATCCTGTTGACAAGGTTTTAGGATGTTTGTTTTAGAAGTGTAGAAACCAGAGCTCCCAGAGTAAAAACCCACACTAGCAATTCCAATTCACATGGGGAGCTACACAAGATGGTTGCATGCTACTTTATCCAAAGAGGCACGGCCAGTGTGTCAGTTGCCTCACTGGGAATCAAGCCAGGTAAACATAGGGCTAGTCCCTACATCTCCATGTAGCTCACATGATTATGGAGATCCCAGACAAACTGGTCACCTGCCACTACCTGGAAAAAAAGTTGAAAACGGTAAAGTTAATAAAACCAAAATCTAGAGTTTCTTAAGCAGGAAGATGGCAATAAGCTGGTTACCAGCCATCACCTGGGACAAAGACTAAAACAGATGTATAATAGTGCAGTAGTAGAGCAATTGTGTGTTGAATTTACATTAACATTATCAAATAGCATAATTTTATAGGAAGCCAGTGCAGCGAGGATAGAATTGGTGTGATGTGATCATACTTTCTTATTCTGCTAAGGACTTATCAACGGCGTTCTTATTTCGCCATAGTTTAAAAACTAAACAGTAATCTATTCTAGAGGTCATGAAAGCTAACTTCTGCATCTGCTATGGATAACATGATCCGCACCTTTGAGAAGTTTCTGTGGTGTACGAATGCGGTTTAGTAACATATGAAACATTATTTATTTTCTACATATTCAAAGTGTCAGTCATCTCTGCTTCCTGTGCTCATATGTAAATTGAAAGGTGAGATTGTCAGTTGAAAGGCCAATCAACAGCTGAGCACATTAATATTACTGTGTATGAAGTATCTGAAGTATCATAATCATGACATTCTGTTGCTAATCAGTAACTTTCATTGTTTTAAGTGATTCATTAATACAGATATATGCTAAAAAACTGAAGTTCTGGATGTTTGCTCCCTACTTTCGCTTGATATAACCAACTTCATTAAAAAGCTTGTTTAAGTCAGTGGTTATCAACTTTGGTCCGCGGTTATCTGAAGCGTAGCTGAGTGCTAAAGTGCACCAAACCACGCAGGCTTGTTTTAAAGTTCATTTCATGAAGGAAGGGCGGAAGCAGCAGGTATCCTCAGGCTGAAGCTGCAAAAGAAAGGTTTCTGATTCTATTTTTTTTCTCTCATAACCCATGTCTCCTTTTCTAAAATAAAAAACAATAGCTCTAGCCGCATGAGCTCGTGGGATTGTGTCTTTGCCTCAGGCACTGTGCTTCAGTCAAGCCGGCTTTATGAAAACAAGCAGCGTTTTGTCCTTTCGGGGTTTTCCAGCATTTTTCTTTTGTACTATTTTTCTGCGAACACGCAGAAGAAAGAGGGCTGTCTGTGAACCTAAATTATTGAAAGACGAAAGCTTTCTGGGGTTGTCTTTGCTTCTCCATTCAGACTTTTGACGTGGTGTTATTTTTGTGGGTCGTGAGGTTTTATTTCAGTCAGGATTTTAGGGGTAAAAATCAATGCAGGGCTGAATTCTAGTGTGACTGGGCCACTTGAGTCTGTGTCAGGCTAAACTCTTGATGCACGTAAACACACTCTGGCGTATCACAGGGAGAATTGTGCATTGCTTTAAATAACTCTTGAAACGGTGTGTAAAGATTCATAAATTTGTTTTAAAGACTGCAATGATCCAACCATTTATTTTAGATTATACAGCTCAATATTTATTAAGAGTTAAATTGAATCAAATCCCTAAAATAAACCAGAAGTTTTTACCAATCCAATTCGAACTCTCCATTCTCCAATATTTATCAATATTATATGTGAAATATTGATATTGTGTGTTTTAAACCTTAATTCTTGGTATTTAACTATCAAGCCATTTCTGTTCAAGCTCTGGTTTTAAGCAATGGATACTCAACTGTGATTGGCTGAACTCTTCTATTGGCTAATCAGTATGGGTCCATTTAAATGAGTATAAACAAAAACTCTCGTTCCTGTCTGGATCTTAAAATAGCCGATATTTGTATTGCAGAAAACCCTGCGAGCGATGCTGGTGTACACCCCCTGTCACTCTGCATCAGAGAGGACTCGACTGCAGCAGCTCCTGCGCCCTGTGGTCGAGACCATTCTGGTCAAGTGTGCAGATGCCAACAGGTACAGATGCTGAAGAAGAGCTCAAACCCTCAGTTCTGCAAAGAAGAAAAACGGTTGCTTTATCAATATTCAATTCGAATAGAAAAGTCAAAAATAAACTATTAGCCTGTCCTTTTTTTGCTTGCTTATATCGATTGTATTGATGCGTCAACAACATGTTTACCTGAAGCAAGAGAACCTAATTCAACTAAACGGTCTGTGCATGTTGCCTTCATTGAGTTTTGAACTCTGAATAGAAAAACAATTTTTGAATACTTTATTCTTTTTTTGGATAATAATTAGAAAATAAACGGTGAGAATATCCTATTTTAAAGTTGCGTTTTAAAGTTTAGTTATTGGCAAATAATTAAAAATGTGTAAATACTCTTGTTTTTTGATTCTTGTCATTTTATTATTTGTTTTGTAATGAACGGCACAGACGTAAACTGAACCACAGCTGGCTAAATTAATCACATCCCTATAGCACGGGTACTCCAATATAAACTTGAAAGGTCCACTTCAGTTTCAGTTCAATCAAATTCAAAACTTCAGAACTATGCACAAAAAAATGTTTTTTTTTTTAATCAATCCATTTAACTTTACATTTTGTTCAAAGTCAGATTCAAACGTTATGTTGACTGGTTTATTCCAAACAATCATCTGTCTCCACCTAGTGGACAGGAGCTGGCACTGATCAATGAGAAATAACTATTGGGTGCTGTCACTATTTAGCAGAAGACGTCACTTCAAGCGTGCACAATGGTTTTGAATGCCCGGTTAATAGCAGACATCACCAACAACATGCCCTTCAAACATAATTTTTATTCATCAATTCTACTGTCCGCCCTCTTATTTGTCCAGATATGTTTGCTATGTGTACATGACACGTTTTCATGTGCTCACAGCCGCACCAGTCAGCTGTCTGTATCCACTCTGCTGGAGCTGTGCAAAGGTCAAATGGGCGAACTCGCTGTTGGCAGAGAAATACTCAAAGCAGGTAAAATCACTCTACATTAAGAGTGAAATACAAACATATTTTAGCTTCCTCTCTTAAGGTTTTCACCTTGATTTTTCCATCAGGCTCCATTGGCATCGACGGAGTTGATTATGTCTTGAACTGCATCTTGGGCTCTAAGACGGAGGCTAACAACTGGCAAGCACTGCTGGGTCGCCTGTGTCTGATCGACAGGCTCTTACTGGAGTTCCCTGCTGAGTTTTACCCTCATATCGTGTCAGGTGGAGACTGTAGCCAGGCCCAAAACATTGTGGAGAGGTACGTTTCTCCAAAAACCAGATATAGCAACGACTCGTTTTTGACAATCGTTTCAACATTTTATATTTATTCAGTTGTTAAGATTTAAACATCTAAAATAATGTCATTTTGTATAAATTATGATTTGCTAGTTGACATCTTTGTAGTGGACTACTAAAAAACTATCAATGAAAAAAGCTAATAGTCTTGATTAAAATGAAAGGTGCACGCATTGGTGCACAAATGTACTGTTATTTACATTCTCTGAAAACAATTACTAAATGTAATATTCTACTGTTGTTAGCTTAATTTAATTAAAGGTAATATAAAGCACTATTTTAATTAATCACTGCTGCTCGTGATGTGACTGCACATTTTAATGCTAGCAGGTTTTTAAGTGAACAGATCTGGTGCGACTGTCCTGAACTCTGTAAACCGTTTAAACAAAAGCCTTTAAACTCAATCCCTGACCAGACTCGATCATTTCAACTTTTATTTCACAATCTAAACTCAAAAAGTAAAGATTTCTCCTGAGATTTACTGCATACATCATTCACTTGCAGGTACCAGAAGCTGCTTCCTCTTCTGAGTTTTGCACTGCAGTCCATTGATAACTCTCACTCCATGGTGGGGAAGCTTTCTCGTCGTGTCTTCCTGAGCGCCGCCCGTATGGTAGCCCGTGTGCCTCACGTCTTTGTGAAACTACTGGACATGCTCAATGTCACCAGCTCCACACACTATGCTCGCATGCGCCGGCGTCTTCTGGCCATCGCTGAGGAAATGGACATCCTGGATGCCATCCACATGGGGCTTGATGACCTCCAGAATGTCAACACTTCACACTCGAATGCCTTCTTTGAACCATCTGCCCCTCACAACTCCCCATGTGCAACGGAGAGAAATTCCCCCACCCACGTTCTACAGCAAGCCACCAAGGCGACACTTCCAGGTCAAGCCATTTCAACTCCTATTGAGGAAATAACCGAGAGACTCTCAAACATCACCACAAGCCCTGCCGAATTCCCAAAGCCTCCTATTCAGACCCGTAACAGACCCCTGACCCAATGTTTAAACTCCCCCTCATCAAGTCAGCCCTGTCTGTCCATGGCCAGCAGCTCAGGCTTCCCTCCAGACAACCCCAAAGCCCTGCCGCATAGTTTCATCCCCACAAAACTCACCCAATCATCCCTGAGCTCCCAGCGCAAGATGCCTTCTCAGAAGAGCAGCTGCAGCTCCAAAGAGCTGGAGAAGCCTGTTTTCACCCAGTCTCGACCACTGCCCCACAGTCAGATGCACTGGCCCAAACCTTCCAGACCCTGTCCTGCTGATGGAGCCAAAGCTTTAACCCCAGCGAAGAGCAACATGAAACTGGACCTTCAGGAGACTAGATCCAGGGATCAAGTGGTCGGTGGTGGCGGATCTGCTCTTGTTCTGAGTGAAGACACTGCCTTCACTCCAATCGAGGAGAAATTCCAGGGTCTGGATGCCTCAACCGATCTCAGCTCTAGCATGGAGGATCTGCTGGAGGCCTCCATTCCTGCTGCAGACACCACAGTCACCTTTCAGTCCGAGGTGGCCGTGCTGTCACCCGAGCAGGCTAATGGCAACGATGATGCGTACAGTGAAGACGTGACCCACAACCAGAAGTGCAAGGAGAAGATGGAAGCTGAGGAAGAGGAGGCACTCGCTGTTGTCATGGCGATGTCTGAGTCACAAGATGCTCTTCCTGTCATCCCACAGCTACAGGTGGACAAAGGAGAGGATGTCATTATTATTCAGGTGGATGTAAGTGCATGACGTTTTGTCACAAAAATTCTTTAAACGCTGCACTTTTTTGACATACAGTAATACCCCGAGATGTGAAATTAATCCGTTCCAGGGTGGCTTTCGTATCTCAAACACTCGAAGCAAGTTTTACATGTAAAACGCCTAATCCGTGCAATGGCTCTCCGAAAAAAATCAAGTAACGTTTCTTCAATCATTGTTTACATCTCTGTAATAAATTATAATAAAACTGAAGAAAACAAATCCAAAATACGTAATATGCACACAAATGTAAAACCTTACCTTGCGAGTGAAGCGACGTGTCGGAGAACGTGGGAAGGGTGGCAGAAAACATTACGGCGCTGCATATGAAAGTTAACCCTTAAGTTCAACACGGTTTCAAGCTCAAGCGAAGTGAGCGTGTGAGAAGGGATGGAGAGAAGCTTCTGAGAATGTATTACTGGGTTTCTATAATTTGCGCTACAGAACAGCACTTTCTACTTTATAAACGTTATTTCTTTTAGGACACATTGACTAACATTTGTTATAGTACATTATTGGTAATCTATACATATTGTTTCGCACTATTTAAAACTGATTTAAAGTGGTTTAAAGTGCATCAGACCCTTTTAGCAATGTCTGCAATGGTAGAATGAAACGCAGCGCAACGTCAGACTTAACAAACGAATAATAGATCAGAACTGTTAGTGTTTTTTATATCTTGGAATTTTTTTTGTATCTCGAAGCAAAATATTTCCTGCGAGACCTTTCTCGAACATTTCGTAACTCGAAGCATTCGTGTCTCGGGGGAAAACTGTAGTTTCTTTCTCCAGGTCCTCCTAAATCCTATGTTTTCCCATCCCAATTTTGAAACAATTCAGCTGTTCCTCAAATCTGTGGATAACATTGTTGGCTTAACTTGGCATAGACCACTGAATCCAGTTGGACCTATAGCCTTTCAATTCAATGAGTTACTGTACTGGGAATTCATTGAGAAGTCTGGGAAATTTTACATTGACTTAAAATTGGGGTAAAGTTTGTAAAACTGAGAACCCCATAGAAACTTCAAACAGACCACACCTGGGGAGGTTATCAGCCTGT
Source organism: Danionella cerebrum (assembly GCA_007224835.1). Taxonomy (NCBI): domain Eukaryota; kingdom Metazoa; phylum Chordata; class Actinopteri; order Cypriniformes; family Danionidae; genus Danionella; species Danionella cerebrum. The sequence goes on from SRMA01026691.1 coordinate 26,321, forward strand.
GTAAGAACATTGCAACCTTTGTGCGAAATTATTTGAAGGGGTTAAATATTTACCATTGATCACAGTCAGTCCTGTAGGTATTAAAGAGTTAAATACAAAAATAATGTACGTAATTAATTTAAATACTACTGGTCTGATTGGAATCAATCATCTATGCTAAGCAATGCTAAAAGGGCTTTCACCAGTTCTGGAGACTAGGTTCCAACACGGTACATCCATACTTTTCATCTCAAAAAAAGATGGAGAATGAGATTTTGTCATAAAGGGGAAGTGTCTCTTTAAGTGTACAACAGCTTTCCTCCCACACGATGAAAAGTACTGTATAAATGGTAATGATCATTGGGTCATTGAGAGGTCAAATGGTGTGTCCTGTCGAGGTCACCCTGGAGAGTAGATTCATTCAAGTACATACTTGTTTGTTTAATTAAATGTTAATGTAATTCAAATCTCCCTTTAGTATTGTATCAAAGTGGCAAGCTTTGTTGTACCCTCTAAAGAAACTAATTTCCCCTTTAAAGTGTTCTGCATTTTAGTATTTACTGTATCCCTATTATTGCTGTATTGTGAAGCCCTTTCTGACCTCATGTTCAGACACCAGAGACACTTCCTGGTCATACCAAAGCAAAGCAGCCATACAGGGAGGGAAAGGAATGGCAGAAAGGTCAGCAGATTGGCCTTGGTGCCTTTTCGTCTTGTTACCAGGCTCAGGATGTGGGCACCGGGACTTTGATGGCTGTCAAACAGGTGAGGAGTGCTTTTTTTTTTTTTTATTCAATCTGAACTTGAATTAGCTGCTACATAAACTATTTTTATGGTATTTATCTTCAGGTTACGTATGTGAGGAACACCTCCTCAGAGCAAGAGGAGGTAGTAGAGGCACTACGAGAAGAGATTCGGATGATGGGCCTCCTCAACCACCCACATATCATCAGAATGCTTGGGGCAACCTGTGAGAAGAACAACTATAACCTATTTGTGGAGTGGATGGCAGGTTGGTTGCCCAAATGTAGGGTTGATATATTTGACCAGCGTAAAAAGAAAACCGATCAACATTTCATATGGGTAAATCCCTCAGTAACAGTAAATGCCATCAAACAATGGATATTGTTGAATAAAAAGTGGCTAAAGCCTTAAGATTTCACCTTAAGGCTTCATATTTAATCAATCACACTGTGGTGACCGCTCTCTTCATATTTAATCAATCACACTGTGGTGACCGCTCTGGTTCCTCAGGTGGCTCTGTGTCCCATCTCTTAAACAAGTATGGTGCATTTAAAGAGGCTGTGATCATCAACTACACAGAACAGCTCCTCAGAGGTCTTTCCTACCTCCACGAGAACCAGATCATCCACCGTGACATCAAAGGTAAGCTGCAGAAGCACTGCCTTAGGAATCCACTCGGATCAATGGTTCAATGCTTAAATATTTCCTCGACCCAGACAAATAGCACCCTGCTGATAAGCCATCTGAAGATCCGTGCAAATCACAGTTCGCATCGGTGTGTGGAGGTCTTACAACTTGGAGAAGTTTTTAGCTTTTACTGCATGCTGGAGATGTGTCCTGCTTTCCTTTGAAGTAGAATGGTGCTTCTTTACCTTTACAGCATGAAATGTGGTTATGGTGTTTCAGCAATGATCAGTGTTGGTCATCAAAATGTCTTCTTTAAAAAGTAACTGAGTTACTTTTTCAATTAAGTAACTGTAGCTAGTTACTATTCTTCAGTAACTAGTACAACACTGAAACGTGGAACCTCCATTGAAAGTCACCCTCTTTAAATAGGATAAAATGGAGCATCTTTGACATCAATGCGATGTGAAGACTAGGCTTGGGCGGTAATATGGTATACCGTGGGATCTGCACTTATAGAGAAGACAATAATAAAATATTGAATACAAATTATTTAATTCCTCAAAAATGTCATCATGCGGCTGAATGGAGTAGAAAGAGAGTGGTGGGGAAAACGAAAAACACACAACTTTTATGGTTTCGTAGTAGTGAACCTGGATCATCTTTCGCAGCTTCTCTGTTTCGCTGATTTTTTTTGTGCTTTTTTTGCCACACATCACCTTATAAAAGTGCACTATCCAAGCGCAGTGAAAGAGATTTGGACAAGAGCATGAGAAAAAGAGAATTAGCAGCTGTAGAAAGAGGAAAAAACAGATTGCGACAATTATTTTGTTAAGTTTTTCTCTGGAAAAGCTCCTCATTCGCGTCATATTCATTTATTAAACCAAATAAAACCAAACATTTGTTTTCTATTTATTTATATGAAAAAGAGAAAGATAGAAATGATTAAATACGGCAGTCTCTGTGACAATGAACATCCATCACTTTATCCAGAGAGATGATCATTACACTTATGAAAGACAGGCAGAGGAAGATGGTAGCCATCACAGAAAATATCAAACCTCTGCACGTGCTGAAGGAAGGTAGAAGCTCTGCTGCTGTAAGGCATTAAGCTTTGATTCATTCCATAACGAAGTTCTTCTCTTGAAAAAAAAAAAAAAGACACCAGTGCAGGAGCCTTCGGTTGAATAAGCCGCTACAGTGGAGTGCAGTTAGGACGGAGTCAGAAGGACTGGAAATATGCGCAAGTCACGGCGTATTAATCATTAAAATGAGTATTTTAGAGTATTAAAAAAAAACCTCCTAGTTATCTGTGCGACAGCGCTTATATTTGTATTTCTTAAACAAATGCTTGCATCAGAAAACAGATTGCGATACTTGGCTGGCACAAAAGGATTGCGTTAAATTATTTAGGTCAAATCATACTTTCATTAAACAAATGCATATACGAATTTGGTTTATTTAGACATATACATTCATTATTTTCGTTAATTTATTTATTCTTTTAATTCGTTCATTAACTTGCATATGCATTTTAATTAATTTATTAGTTTATTTTAAAATATCAGGAGTTTTTTCATCATTCATTATTAATTCATCCATTCGTTGGCACAACTGCTGGGGCTCAATGTTTTTTTTTTTTTTTCTTAATATACAGTAATACCGTATACCAGGGTAAAATGGGGAGGAAGTTTCACAGGATCAAAATTTGGATATCGCCCAAGCCTAGTGGAACCTGCGATCACTCAACAATCTCAAATACACTTTCATTGTTTTATTAATAAAAGTGTTCATTTAGAGTTCAGCAAATAATCCACATGTAAATTCACTTGTAACAGAATGAAATTACCTTTTGATTCTAACCCTTCATCAATGTGTGTTATTGTTCTTAAAGCTATACGTTAACCTAATGTGAAAATGATTGAAAAAGAATCTGTAATATTTTCTGTATTTCGGCTTAAACTCCAAATGGTTCAATGGTTTGAAATTGCTGCTTTGATCAAAAAGAGGTCACCAAAAACACGTACTGCACATGTAACCTGCCCTATCTTCTGCCTCTCGTCTCATTTCCCACTGTTTAGGGGCCAATCTGCTTATTGACAGCACAGGACAGAGGCTACGGATCGCTGACTTTGGGGCTGCAGCTCGCTTGGCTTCAAAAGGCACTGGTGCAGGGGAATTCCAGGGTCAGCTACTGGGAACCATTGCCTTTATGGCTCCTGAGGTAAGTCTTTCATCCAAAAACAAGATGGTGCTTCATTACTTGTGTTATGTTTGCTTTTGTGTTGATGTGAAGACAATAAGACAGTGTATTTTTTTTTTATTTACTTGAGTGTAAACCAAATTTTCTTTTTAAAATACAAATGTGTGTTCATGTATACTGGCTTGACAAGCAACACTCCTCTTAAAGCCATAGAGGGGACATAAAAAAGAGTGACTGCAGATGGAAGCTCATTCCTTTTGAGAGGTCTCTGTAATGAACGGGAGGGAGGGCTGGTTGAACTGCTTCCTAATTAAACATCCATTGGCCACACAATGGCAACAAGGAATTAAGGCCTCTGTCGATTGTGGCTACCACAAAAGAAGCACTATTTTCTTTCATTTCAACATTCTCTGAGATCTAAATCCACTTTGTGCTGCTTTCCTGACCATCCACCTAATTGAATGGCACATGGAGTAAACCCCCCATAGAAGATGGATTCCCAATGGAATTAGCTTGATGGCGTCACAAAATGTATTTATTGTTTGAAGATGTTTGTCTTTGTGCTTTTATTATTTGACTGTACAGTACATTGTCAGAAACTGGGAGAGGGGGATAGGGAGGAGGGTAATGTCAGGGCAGAACATTTGAACCATTCTGAACCGAAAAACTTTTATTTTCTAGGAACAATGTGTCAAAGAAGTCAGACTCTTACATTGGGAGGCTGATAAAAATGTTGTCAATGCTGTTGACTAGTCTTTGATTATTAGTGGCCTTTTCCAATTACTTCACTGGACCCTATTTTGCCTCAGCTCCTGCCTCACTGGTTGGGAACCACTGATCTATTCCATGAAGTGGATCTAATTTGCATAATTAAGCATATGACAGGTGAAGGGAAGAATTATGAGTGTGAACAAGATCAATGTATCAAATCGCAACAAACCGGAAATTTAAACCCAAGGCGCATTGGCTGTGTCATCGTGAAACAGGAAAATGGGCAAATAACCATGTGCCAATTGGTTGCTATAGTAAACAGTCAGGTTGCTATGGAGGCTATGGACACTGTTAAACCTAATGCGTACTTGAATGATGACCAATGAAAGGTTGTGATTAATCATGGGTATCGTGCATCAGGTGCTGAGAGGGCAGCAGTACGGCAGGAGCTGTGACGTCTGGAGCGTTGGCTGTGCCATCATTGAGATGTCCTGTGCTAAACCTCCTTGGAATGCTGAGAAACACTCCAACCACTTGGCGCTTATTTTTAAGGTGAGGACAGAAGTGCTTGTTTTTGTGTAGTACAGTTTTCAGCATAAGTGAGAACACCCCTCTAAATTTGTCAGAAAACCCTTTCAGTATCAACATTTTCTGTGAGAAACTATACTACAAAATACTGCCATGAATGCCACAAAACTTTTGCCCTAAGTGTCAGAGCAATTTTTCCAGGATATGAATTACTGTATTTGGATCGCTTCCCTGCAGACAAAATGCCACCAGTTCATCGATGCCTTTGAAATTACTCATTTTAAAATGAATCACTGAAGCAGATAGTCTTTACGTGTCTGAGGAGCACTAATACTCAGGCAATTTCACGTTTTGTCACAAAACAATAATGCAACTTTGAGTCATGGCCAAAAGTTGAGCTTATTTTGATGGTAACCTAATTTTGTTCCCACATTTTGGAACGAAACTCACATTTTGGAACCACCAAATATTGGTGGTCATTATTGAACTGTACTTAATCGATTGTAAACTGGAATACTTAATGGGTAACCACTAACAAGGTAATGAGAAGGCTTGGTTAAGGCTACTAAATAAGAGACGAAATTATTTACGAAATGCAAGATATGGTTGTTTTCTTGAGTGCTCAGCATGTTCTACAAAGAACTGGACAAGTGCCCGAGTGTTTGGGCTCTGGCACACTATTAAGAATGAAGAGAAGAGGTGGCAGGACCTTGACCTTGCTCCCTCAGCCATCTCAACTACTCTCTGACTTCCCTCAGATCGCCAGCGCTACCACAGCACCCAGCATCCCTCCGCAGCTGACGCCAGGCCTCCGGGACGTCACCCTTCGCTGCCTGGAGCTGCAGCCTTCAGATCGGCCAGCCTCCAGAGAGCTGCTTAAGCACCCTGTGTTCCGGCACAGCTGGTAGAGCCTGGCGCCACACAAACAAACACTCACTACTGAAGAACACACTGCTGTCGTACCACTAGAGCTAGAGCAACTTCCTGTCTGTCTCTCACGCCAAAACCAAGAAGAAATGCTCAGTGCTCTACACATGATGCAAAAAAATATGGTTACAAATGCTAGCGTCACAAGAAATGTGCTCTTTGTTTTTTTTTAAAGTTGAATAGTTCAAACAAACATGACCTTCAGTCGACCTCCACTTGTTTCAAATGTGAGCAGGTTGTTTTCTTGTTTTGAACGTCACCTTTTTCCCTCCCTGGGCATTTAAAGTCTGTGTACGTCAGGCACTCGTGTGTTTCGGTGAAGGACAAATCCACGCTAGCTGAGCTAGCACACAGTTGAATGTGGCTAAAGATGCTAAAGGTTGGCATTTCGGTTCTAAATGCAGATAGCGGCCTGGTTTAAATAGTTCTTAGCATTATTTGGAGCCTTTTTAAAGCTACTACACAGTTTTAGACTGTGATATAAATCTTGTTTTAATGTTAGCAAGTGTCACTGGAACAACTTTTCAGATTTTTATGTGGTGATTTGATTCATTTGTTTGTGATTCAATTGATTAATTTGCGTTTTAACTCAGCCATGTTCTCGGTGCTGTTCTGTTCACATTCACAAAAGCCCAACAGATGCTTTCGTTCGTGATTACGCTTCATAGAGGAGCCTTCGTTATTTGCTCGTTCTATTTCGGTGGAGGGATCATGTCTAGTAGTAACTTTAATGAAACACTGTTTTCCCAAAAGCGAACGACACAACGCTTGTTCTGAAATCAACTGTAGCTCTTCAAGTTTTGTTGCTGTTAAGGTTCAAATTTTTAGAAATAATATCGTATTTTGGAGTTTTTAAACAAGACGTTTTCAAAGCTATTTTTAAAAAGTAAAGCTATTTAAGACTTTTTGGTGGAACACGAGCTGATCAAGCTTGAAGAGTTAAGATGTACATATGGATTTTGGTAGCTAAATGTATTTTACTTGACTCCTGCTTTTGTTTTTGATGTTTTAAGCCACTCTTGTTCATGAATCCATATTTTTGTTCCTGCTTTGGGTGTATTTTTCAGTTCATCTTTCCTTATGCCTTTATGAAAGCTTTAAAGTTATGCACTCTTGTCTTTTATACTGGAAAGGTGTCGGTCTCGTCTGCTTCCTGAAATCTAATCAGTATTACTTGAGTTTTTCCACATCTTGCATCATTTCTTTTTTCGGTTCATCTCAATCAGCTTGCTGCTGACCTTTTCTGCCTTATCTTTTAATGGGCTCTTCTTTCTATTTTATTTTATTTTATTTTTTTTTTATCTGGGCTGAGCTTCCTTTATGAAATGATGCTGTTTCTGGTCACTTGGTGGTACTTTTTTATGTGAAGATTGTCTATTGCTGTTTTATTCCAGTCTTTTCTACCTCAGGTGTCCTCTAGAGTTTTTCTTCTACCAAAGTTCACTTTCTCAATATATATATAATGATTATATATAAAAATATATTCTTTTATTCTAATTTTATATCTCTGATTCTGTGTTTTTTTTTCTTCTCAAAGATCTCAAGGGCTAATTTATATTAGCACCTTTTAATGTGCAAATAAATCTCTGGGTTCAGTGAACAAACATGAAATTGGCTCAAGCTGTATCTTTTAATCTTGTGTAGCTTTGGTCATGAATGTTTTAATGATTAGGTTTTTACCCCATTTGAAGCATTTTATAATGAGATCTATCTATTTTGGTCTTTATAGCAAATAAAATGTATAGAACATTTTTTGTTTGGCGTCTATTTTTTTTTCTGGCAAATTTCATGGCAACACAACCAATACAGTCTGGTTAGCTGTAGTCAATCTATGCTGAAAAATACTGTTAAGTGGAAAGCATTAAAATGTTTAGGTTTTGACATTTTAAGGAGAATCTTTGTTTAATACCAGGATGTAGAGGTAAGGTTTTCTCACTTCTTTTAAAATTCCCATTCGGTCATTAAAGGAGCCAATCAACTTCATGTTCTTTACATCCTACCTTTAATTGAGCTTCAGTTATACAGTTGTGCTCGTAAGCTTACATACCCTGGCAAAATGTTTTATTTCTTGGCCATTTTTCTGAAAATAAGACCCCCCCCCCCACACACACACACACTCATAGTGGTTTGGTAAATGCATAATGACAACAGAAACTTTTCAAATGATCCTGATCAGAAGTTTAGCTGTTAATACTTTGTATTCCCTCTTCAACTACAATGATAGCCTGAAGTCTCTTGTGGTAATTGTTGATAAGTTATCGACTTTTCTTGGCAAAAAGCCTCCAACTCTTGTAAATTCTCTCGTGAACTGCATGCTTGTAAACTTATGAGCACAACTGTATATTATTATGGATACTGGTATTTTTATATTATAAAACAGCTTTTTGGAAAAAGGTGGCATTATATCATATTGACTGACCCATTCTCTGTATGATCACTCTATGGGGCTGTTGCACCTGCCTGGGGGTAGTAGATGTAATGAAAAATATTGACAATACGCTGAAAAATGATGGGCATGAAATGAGGAATTCATTAATGAAAGCGACATTTATTTACAAATAAGTGAACATTTACATTACCTCAATTCATTTTTTTTATTAACAGAGAACAAGCTATTTTTCCTATTTACCATCTTACCTAAATATGAAAAATCCAAATACAAAAAAAGGAAAACCAAACCTGTACAACCTTAATTTGTTTTTTGATCAATTGGGAAAATAGCTAATCCTCTGCAGCAGGTCTTCATTAATCTTAGGAACACATTATAAAACAAATTGACACAACTCATAGAGAGGGATGCCATCCCAAAACCGCAAACATTAGAAGAATTATTCTCTCAGAACCTCTAACAGAATTAAAATCCTGACGCAATAAATTCCTACCTAAAAAAACAGTATTGTGACCTGAAAAAATTTGAAGATTTGCATTCTCTTGTTTGACTGCGTTTAAGCTTAGGGTTAATGTTCATGGAAAAGACAAGCAGGGGAAATTCTAACTTCCTAAATCACCACACCTAACGATTTTTACCCGTATTTATGCAGATCCGACTAAAATAACACTAGTTAAAAAAACAGACTAAACCAACTCATGCCTGAAACATGACAGTTTCATTAGTACTTAGAGGTGGAGATAATGCACTTTTTGGTTTCTCCATTCGTTGACTAGTTGCTGCTTCATTGCTATCTTCTCACATTTAAAAAAAGCTGTATGTATGGCATGCAGCAATATTAGATAATTGCTACTAATTTCTGAAAAGCAATCAGATCACAATCATAATTGCTCCTAATAATTGCTCATAATTGCTACTAATTTCTGAAAAGCAATCAGATCACAATTCAATCGTTTAAAAAGACGAAAATGCATATGTTTCAGACGTTTGTTCTTGCACATTTGCCAGTGTCGTTTCAACGGTTGTATCCATAGAAACGAATGTTGTGCTACCCTTTCGATTCGCTCAGAAATGGCGAGCGAGTCAGACGTGCGCTGTGATTGGCTGCTGCTCTCTCACCATACCCCGTCATTCACTCACACCATTGAACCACCATGAGCACGTCGTCCTTCAGCCCTCCTCTCTGGAGCGCTGATTGGTTCAGAGATATAAGGCGGGACCTGCAGGGGGACATGTGCGTTTTGATTGGCCGCGTGGAACGCAGCAAGTAACTGAAGTGTGGTCTACACAGGTAGCGAACGGATGAGGTGTATAAATAGTACGCTTTTAATACGGCTTTTACTTGACAGTTAATGACGAGCCACTCTTATCGTCTAAAGAGCTGAAGACTCAAGGTAAGTCCTGAATAGTATTGTTTTGCTCCTGTTGTACTTAATTTGAGGTATCTCATTTATTTTATGGAATAAAATGTTTAAAAGTTTAAAAAAGTTTAAACTTCCATCTTTAACCCTTCTCAGGGAAATCTGCCATTACACGTTTATTTAAATCACATTTAATAATAAAGCATTCATCCCACAAATGCTAAATGAATATTAACTGGAAAGGTTTATTCCGCATAAATTAAAGAAATTATAACTTCTATTGAAAAACAATTGTTTTTGACTAAAATATATAAATGTCTCCAATTATACATACATACATACATACACATATATATCGAATTGTTTGCCAAATAATCGGGGATTGTTTATTTTGATCAGGGAAACATCATTTTAGCATATATATATATATATATATATATATATATATATATATATATATATATATCTTACACGATTTAATATAGATATTTATAGACGATTTGAATATTACATGAAACCTTTGGAAGGCAGGATGATGTACTCCTTAAAATGAAATCTGCATCACCGTGACGCTCATCAGCTGAAGGTAGGATAGAATGTTCCAAAATGTATATTATTTATAGTAGATGACTATAGCAATAACTATGAATTTCAAAGTGGATAAAACCCAGCAAATCATCACTTACTGGAAAATTAAGCTACGTGGATTCTGAACCAGTTACTGTGGCATTGACCTTTGTGGCTTTTTGTGTGATTATGTGATCCTGATAAAATATTCTATGGAGGCCCTAAAAAGACATGGCTGTGTGGAAAAAAAAGATAACAATTTTTTTAAGCATCCATTAAGTACTTGTCCAAATTTTATTTTGAACTTTTGTTGTAACAAGTACAGTGGTACCCAGAGATATGAAAGTAACCCGTTCCAGGGTGACGTTCGTATCTCGAAGCAAGTTTTACATGTAAAACACCTAATCCGTGCAACGGCTCTCAGAAACTACAGTTTAAGTACTTAAAAAAAAGGAAAACCAGAGAAAAATCAAGTAACGTTTCTTCAATCCTTAAATCTACACATTGTTAATGTAATAAATTATAATAAAACAGAATAAAACACAAGCAAAATACGTAATATATACACAAATGTAAAACCTTAGCTTGAGTGAAGTGATGTGTCAGAGGAAGTGGAACGGATGGCAGAAAACATTACGGCACTACGTATGAAAGTTAATTTTCTCGAGATATTTCACAAATTACTGACACAAACACGGTTTCAAGCACAAGTGCAGACAGATGGAGAGAGCGCTTCTGAGAACGCGTCACAGGGTTTCTCTAATTTGCGCTACAGAACAGCACTTTCCACGGTATAAACGTTATTTCTTTTTTACGACACCTTGACTCTAACATTTATTATAGCACATTATTAGTAATCTATAGATAATGTTTCACTGTGTTGTTAAAGTTTTTTGAAGCACATCAGACCCTTTTTAACGCGACGTCATACAAACAAGCGGAAAATACATCAAATCTGCTTGTAATTGTTCTTATCTCAATTTTTTTTCGTATCTTGAAGCAAAAAAATTCCATTGATACCTTTCATGTCTCGGACATTTCGTAACTCGAAGCATTCGTATCTCGGGGTACCACTGTACTTTGCTCCATTTTCTCACACTTATCAATTAGTACGTCTGAGGCTGCACAGTGTACTTCGTTAACGCTTACATTTCCTGTCCAGACAATCCATTTTTGAGTATGTTGTGCTCATAAAAACATGTTCCCTGAACTAAGTACTTGTGTTTTAAATGTATGCAGAAAAAAGCTGCATGAACTTGAACTGAGCAGCCTTCTGTCTCTAGTGTACACTGGAAGCGTTTGTCTGAACTTTGAGAGAGAATTCAAAACAGAAAATATTTTTAAGATTCTATGTTTATTAAAGTTATATTATATGAAGTAGCTGCTATATATTTAAGCTTAAGAAGTCGTTATGAGGCAAACATCGATAAAACGCGCAGCTGAGTGAGTACTGACTACAGTACGCGCTGCGCAGCACCAGTATTTTAGTACGTAGCGGACGTACGTGAATTGAGACGCACCCCCTCCGTAAGCGGAAGGCGGTCCGTTCACAAATACAGCTCGACCACACACTTCCTAAACAGCTGACCTTATGAAATCTCCGGTCGAGACAGCTCTGCCATCCTGAAGTGACCACCGACAGAAAGCGATTTATGATTGTGAGGTACGAGCAAAACTGCCACTTTGCTAGAATGAAGTCACGTGCCGTTGGCCGTTACGTTACGTTAGTGACACGCAGGCGCGGTCAGCACTTAGCTCAACTTACGGTTTGGACATTTGTATGGATTTTGACGTTTATTAGTTGGTAAAATACAATACATTGAGTTTTAATACAGAGTGAACTTTATTTAGCAAAGAGCAACGTATGCTGTTAGCACTGTTATTCATGTATTTACACGTGATTCTAAAAAAAAAATACAATATTTTTTACAATACAGCGTAAAATCAACTGTACACTAGAACATAGTGATGACTAAAGTCTTGTATATGTGTATTACGAGCTATTTTAGCCTCTCTTAAATTTGACCGAGGTTGACACATTTAGCCTGTGTTTATTTTCTGATAAACACAATTATGCCTGTGACCCATGTGTAAATGGTCACTCAGCAGTATTGTTTATCTCTAACTCGCACATTGAGTGGCCAAATGTGTTTTCTGGAGCTGGTGGAAGAGCTCAGTGGAGCCATATCTATGTAGGTTAAAGGTAATGTCCTTTACCCGGTGAAAGGGTTAATCTTATTAGAGGAGAGCAGAGCTGTGGGTAACAGGCTTTGCCATGTGCTGCACTGGCTTTCTAAGAGATGGACACCAAAGATTTCATAGACCCTAGAGATTAAAGATTCTGGCAAAAAAAGAAATTACAATATTTTTAATATCTTTTGAAAAAGCTCTCTATTTAATTTCATGTGAAGGTTTTACTGAATATACTCTAATGATGTTCGTATTACAAATAGCGATGCACCAATACCAATATTTTTTTTTTCTGGTACTCGCTGATACAGGTTCCGGTATCAGTAAGGACACAGTGAGCCTATTTTTAAGACTTCAATTCTCCCAGTTGGTTTAATAAAGCTATCGTTGTTGCTTTTTTAATTTAACATTTTTCTGTTTTATATTTCTCGTATTGTACGTTTTTCTTCCTCCTCTTAAAATTTCGTTGGTATAACATGTCTTATATCTTGTGGGATGTCATCATCATCAATTCTGAATTATTTCCACACTGCTGATCCTGACATTCTGTTGATGCTGACAGAGTCTTTGTGCACTTAAAGTTCTGTCAAGTGTTTTTACAATACGAGTACATTGGGCCTGATGCCAGTATCGATGCAGCCCTAATGACAAATGTTAAAATGTGTGGCGGAAGTACCTTATCACTGTAAAATGCATTCCTTGTGGCCACCTTGTAACTGTTCTTGTAGGTTGCTGCTATATCGATGTTTTCAAGCATGGTGTCTTAACACATGTGGCAAGTTTGATCTCAATCGAACTTTGAATAACTAAATACAATTCACAGTTTCGTTATAGTTTTGTTTTTCCCATGTGCCTTAAGATAAGACGTTTCACTTTGGAGATGGACAAATTCAATCTCTAAGAGGAGTTCATCAAAGTATGTAATGAGCGTTTTAGAGGTTTTTGAGAAATAACTGGCTTCCTGTCGATTTTGGAAAGTCAGTCTTCATACTCCACACATTTATGCTGAATTTTATTCACATAACAAACTGTTCACACACAATTAGCTGCACTTTAGGTGGTGCTATAGACCCACTTCTCTACACTCACTTCTCAAACCAGACGTACATTTTCGCCATTTCTGAGGTGTGAGAAATTTCTTTCACTTTCCCAGTATGTTTAGATCCTTGAAATTGCACCAAAAAGCAACCGAAACAATAAATTTCTCAGCAAATACAATATGGTTCGGTGCACCTTTGGTACTTGAGCCCTAAAATAAATCCAAATTAAAGACACAAAGGTATTGTGTCAAGTAGTCCACCTTCACCTAGACTGATACCAGAGAGCAATGAGACCGAGACCAAGTCAAGACCAGAAACAGAATAGCATTAAAATTGACACAATTACTTTTCTTTATGGCTCCTGTCAGTCATCAGAGGAACAGGATTGGCTGATGTGCTTGTAAAAACTTTCTTATGAACGTCAGAAAATTGGTACAAACAATATCGGTGCATAAACAGCTGCTTGTATCTGCGTAAAATGCATAAAACAACGTTTTTTTTAAACACAAGCCCAAGTTAACTTTTTGTGGCAAGATAATGTCCTTCACATCAGTCCTTCCAAATATAGCTGAATGAGTTTAAAAATGCAGGATTCCGATTGTGCGGCGTCGAACGGTCCACTGCACAGTTGTTGTTCTCCTGTTATTGATTGTTCTGCACAGTTTACAAATCACCACATCCCTTTTAACAACTCCTCATAAAGTTCATCTTTAAGGCAATTCACCTGTTTCATTTGGCTGCTATTTTAAGAATGCAAAAAAACAACCACAGCATTGATAACGAACCTGGAACTACTGCCAAGATATTTAACAATTTAAAACAAATGTTGGCTGTTTTATTGAAGGCTACATCACCAGTATAGAAAGTAATATAAATAATAAATATATTGCATTATTGTTCAGATAATAACTCTGACTACAACACATTCCCAAATTAGGAACTTACACAACAGTAAAACATCCCTTTTCTTGTTTCTATTTCTAATTTTTTTTCCCACCGGAACGTATTTTTCATTCTTAAAATGGCGGCCGTGTAAAATGGTTGAATAACTAGATACACAGTTCTATAAACCCATTATAGGTCCCTTTAAAATGGTCTCACCGCTGTTGCTGGTCTTCACACTGTTTGTTTAGTTTTCAAAACTAACTTTCAGTTAAAGAATAAAACTACTTTTTATATTGTGTTGATATTAGTAAAGAGATTAACTAGATTAACTCATTTAGATTAACTCGCTGCTGGGGTGTTTCAGACTTTTACCCCCTAAAGTTGACAAATGGAACCTCCACAGTAAACATCGGCTTGAGTAGTTTGAAGACTCCAACACATCTCTTTCTCAGTCCATACAGAATGCCTGGATCACTTCCTGCCGCTTGTGAGGCCACGTGGCCAAAAGATGTGGGCATCATCGCCATGGAGGTCTACGTGCCCTCTCAGTATGTGGACCAAGCGGAACTGGAGGAGTTCGATGGTGTTGGAGCTGGCAAATACACCATTGGTCTGGGACAGGCACGCATGGGTTTCTGCTCCGATCGGGAGGACATCGGCTCTCTCTGTCTGACGGTGGTGCAGCGCTTAATGGAGAGGAACGGCTTGTCCTACGAGAGCGTCGGCCGTCTGGAGGTCGGCACTGAAACCATCATCGACAAGTCCAAATCCACAAAGACTGTCCTGATGCAGCTGTTTGAAGAGTCGGGTAACACTGACGTGGAGGGGGTGGATACCACGAACGCTTGCTATGGTGGAACCGCCGCACTCTTCAACGCAGTCAACTGGGTGGAGTCCAGCTCATGGGATGGTGCGTGTTCTCTCAAATTCCATTTTCCTGAATAAAAAGAAGTACAAGAATTGTCTGAAATTTTACACTTTTGTCAAACAAAGTATGTTTTCAACAACCCTAGGTTTCCTATTAAAATAGGACCATTTTAACATAATGTTCATTATGTTTACATTATTTAACAGGATAATTCATTGATGGGCATCAAAAGTTTAGTCACATACTGGAACTGAGCAGATATTACATAAGGACTTTGTCATATGTGAAGGTGCATCGTATTTAAATGTGACCTGATTATGATTTTATTCCTTGGCACAAATAAAATTAGCAAAGCCCTTTTCCTTTAGTGTTTAGTCCACTCATAAGACTAATATGTGTTTAAAAGTTTCCCCTCTTTATTCTAGCTGTGCTAATATAGTCTAGCTCACTGGAGTATATCAACAATAGGAGGGGTGTATATATATATATATATACATATATATAAAATATATATATATTTTTTTTTCTAGGGGTGTAGCGATACACTCTTCTCACGGTACGATTATGTCTATGATACAATTGTGCTTCACGATATTTTACAACACTATTTTTAACCAACTTTTGAAACTGTATATAAAACACACCATCATTGGAAAAACTGCAATTTAAAAAGTTCGAGACCACAAAGCTAAGAAGTATGAGAGCATTTCATACCGTCTATCCACAAGAGGGCAGTGTTAGTGTTTGCAGTAGTCATCTTTTTAAATCTAAATGATGAAGAGAACTAGTTTTATAATCTTTCTGATTTATAAAGTGAGTAAAGGATAATTGTCTCCTAGTAAATATTGCATAAAACAAGGTAAAGAAGTTACAGAAGTGACTAGAATCACATTCACTAACAAACACTTCACCTCCTAGATGATATCTCCCAGTAGCTCCACGGTACATGTTGTAACCGTTTTGTATTGCGATATATTGTTGCACCTCAAGTGATTTCTATTATGATTTTTTTTTTTTCTCCGACAGGTCGTTATGCTCTGGTTGTTGCTGGTGATATTGCTGTGTACGCTACAGGCAGTGCCAGGCCTACAGGGGGTGCTGGTGCTGTAGCCATGCTAGTGGGACCCAACGCTCCTCTGGCTTTTGAGAGAGGTATGGTTGTCCTTTAAGCTTACCTGTGTTCATACAGAAAACACAATTTTTATTTTATTTTTTTTAGTTTCTAGAGGTAATTTGTGATTTTCTGACAGGGCTCCGTGGGACACATATGCAGCATGCGTATGACTTTTATAAGCCAGACATGGTGTCTGAGTATCCTGTGGTGGACGGCAAGCTTTCCATCCAGTGTTACCTCAGTGCTTTAGATCGATGCTACTCTGTCTACAAGAACAAGATTCATGCGCGCTGGCAAAGAGGTTGGTGATGCATGCAAACACTTCAAAGCATGAACTTGCTAAAAGTTACTTTTACTTTTTTCATTTATACGTTGTAAATTTCATTTAAGAGATGTCTAGCACACAGGTGACTATAAAAGGGCATTAGTTTAGCAAAGAAAAGCCCTTCCGATTTCCTGCTGTCAGCAATGGCTCCCCATGGAAGAAAAATGTCACAAAATGTAAGCAAATCATTGTTTACACCAAAATGTGAGGGGTACAAGATCAGCATAGCTTTAGGCATCAGTCAAAATACTGTAGGTATCCAAAAATGTCAGAAAGATGGAAGTGCAGATGTCCAGGCCGTCCACGGAAGTTAACATCTCGATATGAGCATCTTCGGATGAGAAGAGTTGAAGAAAATCGGCTGCAGTTAACGCAAGCATTAGAAAGCCAAAGTGAATGGGATTAAATAGAAATTAGTCGTATTAAATGTCTTATCGGCCCATGTGTTGTGTAATTGAAACACGCCGTAGAGTAAGTCTTTGTTATTGTATATTCTATTACAGTTTGTAATCATCTTTTGCTACAGTCTACAGTTTGTGTCCATCACTATTAGACAAAAACAAGGAAGCATCTGACCATCTGAATGGTGGCTGCTTCAGTCTACTTGGTTGTGATTGGTCTCTTTGACCTCCATTTCAGAAGGCACCGAAAGGCGCTGTAGTCTGGAAGACTTTGGATTCATGGTGTTCCACTCGCCTTACTGCAAACTGGTCCAGAAGTCATTGGCTCGACTACTTCTCAACGATTTCCTCTGCCACCCCAGTCCAAACACAGAGACTGGACCCTTTAGCGGACTGGAGGCGTTCAGGTCGGCGATGTGTTAATGTTGGAAGCACGATAAACGGCTTCTCACTCGTATTGATGCCTTCTTTCTCTTTTGATGCAGAGACGTGAAGATTGAGGACACGTATTTTGACCGAGATGTGGAGAAAGCCTTTATGAAAGCCAGTTCTGAAATGTTTGACAGTAAAACGAAAGCATCTCTTCTTATATCAAACCAAAACGGCAACATGTACACGCCATCAGTGTACGGCTGCTTGGCTTCAGTTCTCGCGCAGTGAGTTCAGCAGTTCCTCACAGCTTTAGCTGCTCAATGTTGGGATTTTGATTCTTTATATTTGAATCTCTGCAGACATACACCTCAGCAACTTGGAGGGCAAAGGATCGGTGTGTTTTCCTACGGTTCTGGCTTCGCTGCGACACTCTATTCCTTTAGAGTCACACAAGATGCTACCCCTGGTAAGTACACACTCAGCAGCATTTCATTAGTAGCTCTAAAGCTTTATTTGGACACGACTAGTTTTCCAAGCAACTTTGGGTATGAAATCTTCTCTGACGACGTCTGTCATCTCATGTGCTGAATCTCTCGATTGTTGATGTCTGCTGTAAAAAAAAGTAACCCAACAATACCAATCTCAACAATTTCTAATTTTTTCTCAAAAATTTTGATTTTTTTTTTCTATTTAAATTGTCGAAGGGTTTCAATTAAATATGCTGAACGTTGTACGGCAAGTTGACGTTGTCCAAAGCACGTTTTATACAAACATTTGCAATTTCAGACATCCGCCTTCAGATGAGATTTCATATGAGTTTGCTGAAAAATAGCAAACGAACAACGAATAGTCTTTCGCTCTGTCTTTTTTTTTTTTTTTCTCTCCCAACCTCAAAAATGCCAGACTTTACAGATTCGGACGGGATTAAAAACACAGAGTACGTCTGAGAAATGACCCCCTGTGATACTACCCCCGTCTGAATAGGACTTGAGTATTTCTGAAACTTTGCCTTAGTGCAGTTGAAAGTCTGTATTGGAGTTCAATAACACGTGGTCTGACAGCGCTGTTGACCACAGTATGAAATACAAGTGTACAAGAAAATGTTTTATATTCCACCAGAAGATGGCAGTATTTGTCATGACACATTGGCACCTTGCCGTTGGTACTTGACCTTGTAAAATCTTTGTGTAAGATGACTACTGCATCTACAAAAAGTAGTTTAGTTTATTCCTTCTCCTTTGGAATATGTTATTTAGGTTTTCCATATGACACTATTTTGTATTTTTATTAATTGTATAATGAATAAAAATACAAAATCTTGAATCTCAAAATCTGTGTTACAATTAAACAAAATTTTCAATAAACAATCTGATCTTGAATTTAAGTAGTTTCTTTGTCTTGTCTGTCTTTAAATTAATTATTTATGTATCCAAAAAGTTTCAGTCTTTTACTCGCAATTAATAGCAAACACTTGTGCTATTAATTAATTGATTGACCATAGTACTACATAGTTTTTCTGATTTATTTTTTTACCTGCTTTTTCAAAAATTAACAAAGATACTTTCTTATTTATTTTTAGAACATTTCATAATGTGAAAATAATAAAGGTACAGCAATTGTTTTGCTTTGTGTTTTATTTTGAATATTTAGAGAAAGTTTACTGTTCAAACATTTTTTTCAAAGGTTTAAAATGTCAAAATTAAAGATTATTAAACTCTTTGTGTGACCTTTGCATTTTTAAATGTTTACTTCAATACATAAATAAAACCTGATTTTATATAGTTAGAGTAAAACATCAAATTGAAAAAGCATTTAGTTATTATTTGCAGGCCTAAGTATTTAATGTAATTTGATATCAGGAGGCGTCGTCAGAGGAAACATGCCCACTAGTACTGATCAAGGTGAAATATTATTGATGGTAGTGCACCTTCTCCTCCAGCATTTGAGTGTTGTGTTTCTGGCAACATCTGCTTTTAAAATGTTTTGACATTGGCATCACTCGTTCGTTACCCATTCTAAAGTAACATGGTGATGATGCAGGTACCTCCACTAAACATGTCGCATTGAGAAGAATTTGAATAAGTTCTGTCTTTCATTTACAGGCTCGGCTCTGGATAACCTGGTCTCCAGTCTGTGTGACCTGCAGGACAGACTGGACTCTAGAACAAAGGTTTCACCTGCTGTGTTTGCTGAGAACATGAAGCTCAGAGAAGAAACCCATCATTTAGGTAATCGAGCCCTCCTTGTGGAATCTCCTTCTTTAGAGTAATATTTCATGTCTCTGGTGTGAGTTATGATGCTTCATGTTTCCACTGGAACACATTTCAGCAGTTTTGAATTAGGGCTGGGCGATATATCGATATTAAACATATATCGATATATTTTTAAACGAGATATGAAATTTGACCATATCGCATATATCGATATAGGCTGCGTAGTTCAAACTGCGCTGTGAGCCTTGCTCCAGCAAACTGCTTTAACCCGGAGCTCTCAGCACTACTTCGTGCGCCCCTGGCCACGCCCCTCCTCTTTCAGGCACAGAGAGGGGAGGGGCTGGACTCTGGAGCAGACAATCCGCCGGCACTCTTCAACAAACATGGAGGAAGCAACAACATCTGCTGAGCATGCGGAGAAATTAGTTGGTAAACAAAAAAGTAGCGGCTCAGTAATATGGAGATGGTTCGGATTCAAAGTTTCTGATGAGAAACAAAACCATGTCATATGTAGGGAGTGCCATAAAGAAGTTACAGCCAGGGGTGGAAGCACTACAAATCTTTTTCACCATCTAAAACAGTGGCACAAACTGCAGTATGAAGAGTGTGTGAAGCTGCGCGCTGCCGAGGCCCCAGCTGCAAGCCAACCGCAACCCGCAAAAGCTCCAGCCCCGACACAAAGCTCCCTTCAAGCTTCATTTTCCCGCGGTGTACCGTTGTTGTGCCATATTTCGACTCCCCGGCAGATTCCGACTCCCCTCTTGCGTGAACGCGCATTCAATCACGTGATTACACAGACTAAGCCAATGAGAGTTCACATAAAATGTTTACTCGTGAAAAAGTTTTAATTTTTATTTTGCTTATATGCCGCGTAGATGTCAAATTTACTTGTAACACATTGTAAAACTATAAATATTGTTTAAAAAGTTTAAAAGAATGCAATCGCCTAAGTTGCTTACAGCATTGAATATTTTAATAATTTATGAATGTACAGCATTATACAAACTTTAGATTTTTATATTTTATTTGCGTATTCAAATATATTTATATTTTATTCCCAAAAACAAGGGAACAGCTGAGTATTGTTTCATCCGGCCAGTTTAAATAAAACTACTTGTGAAATGTCATATTTGGGTTTGACTGTGACTAAACAATTGCTCTCACTTTTTGATAAAAATATCGGGATATATATCGTATATCGATATTCAGCCTAAATATATCGGGATATGACTTTTGGTCCATATCGCCCAGCCCTATTTTGAATGCACATATTCAAAATAAATAATTTATTAAACGCATTTCTGTCAGTTCTCACATTGAACTACACATTGAATAAAATGCATTTTACTGTGAAATACAAAATAAAAACCTCCCAGGTCACAAATACTCATATATCAAGATGAAATTGGCTGATAAATCTGCCTGGCTCTACACACTGCTACAAAACAAGAATGTAATGGTTGTGTAATCAATAGATGTTAAAAACATTGGTTAAATATACTTCTTTTTTTTATCTGGAGCAGCCACTGCAAAGGCTCACTCATATTGAAAGTTTAGTTTGGTTCTTGCTTTTACAGGACGATTATAACCCTTACACCAGTTTCACACAGGTTTCCGTCTGAGCTGTGTCATTTACGCATCGACTCTATTTTTATTTAAGCTTTATTTAATGCAAGCTTGACGGACTACAAAAATCCCCATTGTTTTAAACAGTCAGACATGAGTGTAAGCAAAAAAGGTTAATTTTTTGCCGTCCCACATTCTATTCATTTAAAACAATTGTTTTAGGTGTATTTACAGACAAAGAGGTGAAATGCATGTTTCGTTGGAACAGATCAACATTCACCTCACAGTCGAAGTTGAGCAGCATCCAGCTTTTTATGAGCCTCAAAACACTTTAATACAGAGCTGTTTGTCAAAGACAGCGCTTCGGATCAAGCCACTGGGGCTTTCCGCTCTACTCTGCATGTTTTTATTTGTTAACGACAACTTGAGGTAACTCAAAGTTAACGTTATTTCAAAGTTAGAACCTAAATTGAGGTTTTATTACGTTGATCTTGCAGAGTACAGTTTGTTTCAGTGTTTAAATGATATCCATACGCTGTTGATAACCCTGGCAAATGTAATGTTTTAGAAGACTTTTACTTTTTTTACTTGTGCGCTGGAAACATTTATTGTGTGAAAGCAAGTTTGCTGCGTGCTCCGTCGATCCGCAGATGCCAAACTAACATAACGCAAATGCATGTAGTGTGAAACAGGTGTTAGAAGCCTCTGCACGCACCAATGTTTTGAATTAATTAGGAATGATGCAACTCACTTGTTTTTATTTCAAGTATAGTGTGTATTATATTTGTAGTCTATTAGCTTTTGATATTTTTGGATTTAAACGAACATTACAAGAGTCAAGACACATAATTTGCAAGGTAACTCAAATTAAAATGTGAGAGAATGAGCAGTTGTCTTCTAGTTTCATTTTACAGACCCCAAAAAGGGTGCCATCTAGTGGTGAAGAAAGGGATAACCCTTGGATGTACAATATCTGTGATATGGCTTGTATTTTTAAAAGTTCTGGGACATAATCACAATGACACAAAAAAAGTGCTTGGAACAGTTTATGAGGTTAAGAAGACGTTCGCCTGTTTTTTTTTTCACTATATTTTGAGCTTGTTTCTTTTTGGGGGGATGTATGAACTTTTATTTTGTCTCAACAGTTTGATTTTTATTCTAAAACCTAAAAACTGTCCATTCCAAATTTTCGCTTGGAAAAAAAAAAAAAAAATTTAGGCCCTGAAGTTCTATGCTCTGGCACTCCGGTATATCTCAGAACTTCTGTCAAACTATTTAAAAACTTTTAAAATAGTCAGTAGAATTTAGAAATCAACCCCCCATCTTTCAGTAGATACTTAATCTCCTGGATAGATTTCCTCCTTAATAGTCCTAGTAGTACAAAAGCCCATATACACATATGAAGAAAAAGATAATCTTGTACAGAGAAGATAAAAGAAATCCTCTCAGTTCCTAGCAGACTATTACATTGTATTTACCATATGTGTTTTAATAATTGAGAAAATATATATTTTTAAGTAAGTTTTAGACCTTTTTTAATAGCAAACACAGCCATGAAATAACCTTTGCTGTTGTCTTGGCTATAAACAAACCAATGGCCACGATGCTGCTGGGGATTAGTAGCAACACTTTTTGATTCGTTTCTTATGTTACACCAGCAAACTACATCCCTCAAGGCTCAGTGGATGAGCTCCTGCCGGGAACATGGTACTTGACTCGAGTGGATGAAAAGCACCGCAGACACTACGCCAGACGCTGCTTGAACGAGCACAGACATCTGGAGCCCGGTCTGCACACTTCCTGCACCGCAGCCGAGGTATTGTTGTTTATGCACCTTGAGATCAGAAAGCTGTAGCTACTAAACCCAGTGATGAATGTGGAAGTGTTTGCTCAAAAGTTTAATAGTCTCGGGCCAGATATGATTTATTAAAAATAATTTTTTAAGTCGAGGCTTTTGATTAACCTAAATTACCGGTAGTATATTATTATTACTTTTTTCAGAACATATAGAACTGTTTTTGATGATCAAAAGAGAAAGTAGGAAACATGGGAAATGACACGAGTTTGGGATTCGAACCTGGTTTCCTTGCGGGACCACTTGTACATGTCCAGCACATCGTCCACTATGCCACTTTTTTTTTTTGAGTAAGCATGTCGCAGTTCCATTGCTCACTATATGGAGTACAACGTGTTGGTTTACCATTTTTAGCTTATTTCATTATTATATTTATTTTTTACTTATTTGTCATTAATGTGCATTACGAGGTCAGTGCAAAAATGTTTTGAAAAAAAAAAAACTTAGACCGTATTCTATAATGATGTAATATATTGTTTTAATACGTTATGATGAGAAAGTTACTGCAACAGGTTTTCTCTATATCATTTTTTTTATAAAATTTTCTTATAAAAAAAAGGAAAAATAAAAGAAATGATCTGATTTTAACTTGACTCTGTAGTGTACATTAGGGGTGTAACAATACACTGACCTCGCGATTCGATACGTAATTCATTACAAGGTTCACAGTACGATATGAATCACAATAAACAAAAAACTGTTTAAAATGACCATTTTATTTCAATCAATTACAATGTTTAAAATTAGAACTCATTCATTCATTTTCCATCCCCCTCCTGTGATGTTTTCCCTGTATTATGTCTATATGTGCTTGGTTGCAATTGCTTTTTTTTAACCTGCTCAACACTGCCCTCTGAAGGACAGTGTGGAAAAGGCTCTTTTTTGAGGCACCTTACCCAATGTATGTTTACTCATTTCTCTGTTTCCTTTTTCAAATGCTACCTCTCAACATTGGCCTGTCCTCACCTTCTCTATGTTTGTGGCCATATGGGTCTTATTGCATTGCATGTAACAGGGCATGTGACAAATAAAGGCTACTTACTTACATTGGGCGAGAGGTGGGGGTACACCCTGGAGCGGTCGCCAGTCCATCGCAGGCCAACATTCACTCTCACATTCACACCTAAGGGGAATTTATTTTATTCAATTAACCTAACCTCATGGAGAACTTGCAAACTCCTTCCAGGAAGGTCACGTGCGGGCATCGAACTAGAAGGCCACAGTGCTACCCACTGCGCCACCTTGTCGCTCTAAACTAGAACTATGTCTGTAAATGTAAAAAAAAGAATTTCTCACTGCATTAATCTGCACTAAAGATATAAGTAAATAGTGTTCTTTACATTAGAAGATATAAAAGGATAAATGGAATAGCAGCTATAAAAGAATCTATAAAAGGAAAGCTATACACACACACGCGCACTTTTTTGCATAAAAAAGATTTTCCTTGCATCTTAGAACGCGTAAACTAAATGCAATGTGCAAATCTTCTTGCTTTTGGAGTCCATTATTGCCGCCTCATCGCGCCCCAATTCCGACAGAAAAAGCCATCGCCATTGCATTGGGATTTATCCAGTAAATGTGTTTCCACCATAGTTTTTGCATTTTTTTTTAAATCTGAATAAAAGTTCATCCTACTAATCTTTCCGTTTCCATCCATGTTTTTTTTAAATGTGATATTTCAAAATGTGCATAAAATTGGCAGATGCAAACGCCGCTACTGAGAGCCCTGTCTCTCTCTGGAATACCCGTCCCGAGCAAGGGCCCATTGCTCCAGCATCAGAATTTGGGACTTTTTTTTTTTTTTTTAAATCTTTGGGCCTCTTTAATGCTCTTTTGTTACACGTCTTGCATGTAGGTTTAGCAACACTTGTGTGAATATTCTGGCTGCTTTTCTTCCGTCAGCTATGTCAGTTCTAGGCATGGGATGATAACCGGTTACACGGTTTACCAAAGTTTCAAAACTGCAAACAAAAAAAAGTTAAACGGTTCCTACGATATGTGCATTTTTTCCGTTGTCAAAGTGAACTTCCTCCAGGAAAGGTGAACATGCCTGAATCTCGGAATGAATACAGAATGTGTAAAAAAACAAGCATGTCTACAAAAAATATATTTTTGGGAAGAGTTGTTTTCTTTCCTAGACGTTTAGATGTAACATTGCAGAGCCGGATCTTATGCCTAGGCGGCACCTTTTCAGTAAATGAACATTACTTCTTAATGGCTGGTGAAACATTGCTGTTGCATTTTGGCTGATTGCATCTATCTCTTTCTCAGCACATTCCCAGTCCGCTCAAGAAGATGCCCCGTATCCCAACTACCCCAGCTGGTCCTGAGGTGGTCGCCATCAGCAACGGGGATCACTAAGTTCACCTCTGTGAGGTGCACGGAATGGCAAATCACGCGGAAGACACATCTGCAAAGGGCTGGTGGGCATCTGCAGCTGTATACCTGAAGAGTGAATGTGAAACTCAGAGCTTTTAAAATATTTCCGGACAGAGTTCAGTCGACCGTCACTGTGTTGAGGATGGCACTTTGTAAACAAAGTGTTGGTTGATTGGACTGTGGTCATTTCCACAAACTGCTGCTCAAGAATCGTCTATGCAGAAATCCCTAGCTCTTAATATTTTTAGTTTGCGATATTAACATTTGCAATGGGTGTGAAGCATCTCAATGTGTGAGGGGACAAAGAGTATTCAAATGTTTTTCATTTAACAGAAAGCTGCCGGTTGCATAGCTGCATTGTTACAGTCGTGGATTTGTAATTCTCGTTTCTGCTCCGTTCGGTCAGGGAAATGTGCCTGGATCACATTTATGTTCAACATGAGAATCAAGCATTTTACAAAGAGTAGATGTGATGGTGTCGAAGAGATCTCTCGAGGAAAGTGTCATGAGTTTTGTTGTGATGATATTGTTAGATTGCAGAGTTTAATTATGTGTATATATTTTAAACAAAAAAAAGCCAGTGTTGCTTCATAAAAAATGAAATACGTACACACTGTATGTTTGAAAAGCTTACCCAATGATGTACACTTGATCTGCTGAAAAGTATTCACTCGCCCGTCCAAATAATTCCGACACAGAAGCCGTGAATTCCAGCATGGTGCTTTAATGGGATTCCACCTGCTGAGGAATTAAAATTGTGCAATTTCCTCATTAATACCACTGTCCACACTGCAGAAATGGAAATGTAAAAAAGCTTAATTTGAGAAAATTGATTTAGCCACAAAATTAAAACTACTATCTTAAAATAAGAACTCTGACTGAAACAATCTGACGATGGGGTAAGAAAAATTGACTTGGTAAGATTTCCTTAAACAAGAATAAAATGCTTGTGAAAAAGAATCTTAAAACAAAGAAGTTATTTCTGGTTTAAGTTGTTTTGTATGTCAATGATTAAACAGAATATTCTTGTTTCAAATAGTTTTTCGTTAAATTTGTTCATTCGCTAAACATTTTAATAAAGAAATCTGTCAAATTTTAAAAGCCATTTTTTTAAAAGACAAGTTTTAAGCACAAAAGTCCTTTCTTTTAATACTATTTTTTTTTCTTTGAAATCGCATTATAAAAAGATTATGTAGTGCTTATGAAAATAAAATAATTTAATTTAGCCTATTTCATTTTAGTACATACTCGGCGCCAACATTTACAAATTTATATATACACACACATGATTTATTGCTAAAAAAATCTTTACTTTCTAACTGCTTGAAAATGTTTGTTTTGAGAGTTTTTTTTTCTATTTTATTCTATTTTTTTTCCCTATTTTTCTATGATCAGCATTTGTTGTCCGCTAGACATTGATGTTAATTTAAGAAATCTTGCCAAGTTAAATTTGCTGATCCTATTGCTTGATCTGGGAAGCATTTAACTATATTTTCGTATGAAGTAGTAGGCCTTGTGACCTGAAGAAATGAGCTCCATTGCAGAATCGGGTGCTACAGACCTCTAACCTTTATGTGGCCCTCTGATTAGCTCAGGAATTCTATATGGACATGGACAACTACAGGGAATGGGTTTCTATTGTTGAGCAGCGGCATCCAAGCCATACATCACTAAGTATACATGGGGTTTTGGGTGTGAAACATCTGGAAGAGATTAGCATAAATTCCCATTAACACACCTATGAATCTTGAGGAAAGCCTTCCTAGAAGAGTTGAAGATGTTATGGCTGCATTAATCGGGCTGGCGTCATATACAATGTGGACTAAGAATGGGGCATCACTTAAGTTTTGTACGTCTGGATGGTGACGAGTGAATGCTCTGGGCAAAATAGTGTGCTCGTACAGATTTAACACCCAACACCACAATTTTTCTGTGTGTAAAAAATGTGTAACTATTATCGAGAAAGCAGCAGAGTAAGTAGATTTCTGGTTGCCCCAACCCAACTACTCAGAACCCTCAAGATTGTAACAGAAGAGGACATACTTTAACCCTTTAAGATCTGAGTTAAGATCTTATGATCCTTTAAGATCTGAGTGTCTCAGAGAGTTTTTAAACTTGACTTCAATCATGAAATTGTTCTAATGCATGAATTTTTGCAAATGCATTCCCGTCTGTGTCAAAACCCACTGACAGACGCATGCTTACCAGAAACTGAAGAATGCAGACTAAAAAGAAAACTGAGGAGTTATCAATCCCATTGAGATATGAAGTCTAAGACTGTTTTGCTGCCATCATTTTTACAGACAACAGAAGTTTCTTTGAGAGTCTGCCACTCCTTGAATGTTGAGCCCAAAAGTACCACGAGAAGTTTTACTACTTTATTTAAATGTTCAAAGTTGTACAGAAACAGTTTGTTGTTTCCCCCACTGAATGAAACTGTTAAAAAGCTGCGGCTTGGAAGAAAATATAAACTGACTGTACGTTAGATATTTACATGTTAGTAAAAGTAACAATCATTATTTTTATTTTTGGTTCAGTCTAATATTCAAATAAGTTAGCACTTATTGCTGATGCACAATTAGCTTGACGCTATTTTCTCTCCAAACTTTCTTCTGTGTTGAGAAATCAAAATGATTTCTTCATAATCACATCGAGAGCACATTTATTTTTGAGGGAGCTGTCCCTTGAAGGTCTGAGTCCCACTGCAAATGCATTTTACCATAGACTTGCTCTAAACATGTACGAAGCACAAGCAAGGGTTTTTGTCTGAAGAGCTGTGTAGAGATCATCTTCTTTTCATTCTGCTGCCAGACCATGGTGACTGTAAAGTTTTAACAATGTTTACAAGATATTTTTATCAGTGGTCACTTCATTTCAGCGATTAGTGATCAGTTTAGTGGACGTAACTACCAGAAATGAAACTGTACAGAGACTGCTATGAGTGTATGAGAGACTCTTATTATGTACAAATTAAAAGTTCATTCACTGAAGCCTTTGTCTGTTCTTTGAAGCCAGTTTAAGAGTCTTTGTAAATGTTCATGATTTTCCTTCAGTAACCATTGGTTGTCTGGAAATTTCAAAATAACTTTTAAACATATCACATAGGAGACAAACAATGGTATTTGAGAATTATTGAAAAAAAAAATAGGCATGTGGATAAATTTAGGCACCATTTTATTGATTTCAATAAATTTAGCACTAATTAGAACCCACAACTGGTTGGTCCATACACGGGTGAATCCAATTATGAGAAACTGTTTAGAGGAGGCCAATTGTAAGCGTTTCTCCTTGCGTCTTCTCTCAGGTGATCTGAAAGCAATAAATGCTGCACATCGGATACAGAAAACTCAGATATTTAAGCTCTCAGTTTCAACTATGAGGAACATCGTGTAGAATTGGAAGACCAGAGGCACAGTTAGGGCCCAAAATGTCAGAACAAGAAAAATCCCAGAGGCGCAGGATGGTGAAAACAGTCACTGACAACCCACAGACCTTTTGCCTGCCCTCTCCATCTCCAACATCCTTCTACCAATATAACCACTATCCCTCTCTGCAGGTCCAAACCATCTCAATCTGGCCTCTGGCCCAACCTGAGCTGCCCCTCTAGGTGCACCTATTCTCTAGTCTTTTGCCAAAGAAATATCTGGAATTACTTCCATATGCTTTAAAACAGTAGAAACAATGTGTTGCATGGGAGTTATTGGGTTTTCTTACTGGAAAAACTGCTGCATTCAATGAACTGTGAATTCCTGCTTTATTTGGACAACATTATTGTCATTCCTGAAACAGCATGAATCTCTACATAGTTCCAAAAGGAAAAATGGCTCCAAAATAAGAAATGTATCCAAATGTGAATAAACTTAGGTCATGACTTGCAGCAGACAGTCGGGGGGCTCATATATAATAAATTACTGTATATTTAGTGGCCAAAGCCAATACAAGTTTTTTTGATCTTGGGTTTCCTCATCCTGATTTTGTATTCGTTATCAGTTATGGTAAAAAGATTGAAAATGACACGTTAACTACGATATCTCTCCTATTAGGCTAACCAGCAACCATAAGAGCAAAAGGAAAACAGATATCTTATAATGCTTTGGTGAAATAAGTTCGTCTGATCTGAATTTAAGAATAGCTGAGGCAGTGTGCATAATGTGCGAGTGTTTCTGTGTGTTTGTGTTTTTATTGTGCTCCGATATATTTTACACAGACTGTAAATAAATTGATTTTACTACACCTTATCGTGGGGATAAACAAAAGTTTACAGTTGTGTTTGGACGCAAGAGGGCGTCGAGAGCGAATACATGTGTGCCCCAAAACTTTTGAAAGATTTGTTCAGAAAATCTTCCTACCCAAGAATTTGTACTACTTCTCATTGCGCATGCGCACAAACATATAGGCCTTTCCGTTTTATGCGCATGCGCATACAAATACCTTTTCTTTCATTTTTCTTCTTAACTCGTTGCCTCATGACCTTCATTTTAGGAGGAAAAGGTTGCTGATGTTTAAAGATGTTTAAATTACCATACTTAACGATGTTTGATGAATTTTTTAAAAACAGACCGTTTATTCATTTATTTTAATTTTAGGATTTATAATAACGTTTACTAATACATGGAACGTATGTGTTTGATTCGTAGCTCTATTACATTACTTTATTAGTGTTTTAGCGGCAAACAGACGTTCGCTGTTAGCGAGGGCTGGAACACCTGATAAGGATACAATTTAAAAATTTTGCAAATGCGTTCAAAGAAAACCGAATTTGAGTTTTATTATTTTAATTATTTTATTATTCAAATAATTTTATTATTATTTGAGTGACCGTCAAACTTTTAGTATTGCGAGGTAATTAACAGAACTATAAACAATTTGAACGCAAGATGGCGCTACATGTACATTCATATTTGCTCCTTATTAGTAGACTGATCACTAGAAACATAAACTAGTAAAAAAGGTAATAAGGGCGCTTTTGTAAATTAAATATAGCTTGTATTTTATAAAAGAACACATCTATGTCGAAATTCTACTCCACGTAATACGTAAAAAATAATATTTACACACTACGTATCATTAATTAGTATTATTATACTTACTTTACTTATTATAACACGAGATTAAAAAAATCCATTTATTTGTAATATAAAATAAGTGTGTTTATGGGATGTCTGTCTGTGTCATGGCTGCGTGCATGCGTGTGCGCGCGCGCTCTGGCAGTCAGGGTGGAGTTTAAAGCAACGGTGCAGAAATCACTTCAGACTGACACACGTTACAAACCAGCTTTTACTCTACTACGGAACTTTCTGCCGGGAGACAGGCATTGGCGGAATTCTGGTTATTGTCCGAAGGTGGACAACGAGTCGAAGAAACCCGAGGTAGGAGCTCGTTCTGAGTCGCTTTTCGAGTTTAACGCTACACTTGAGCAAAATCTGCCAAACTTTTTCAAGGGTGGGAAAGTTTCCTTCCGAGCCAGACTGAGGTCAAATATAACAAACAGTACGGCATTTAAACCATTGTTATAGTATTGGAGTTTACATTTGTTACTTAATCCGTATAATATCCAACCGACGCTGTGAATTTGAGGTTTTAAGGTGACGTTAAGCGGCACATAACCGTTTAACGGTACTTTTTCTGAACGCATCGACCGTTAGATATGTTAACGGAAAACAAGGCGAGGCGTTCAAAGTGTTAGTTTGACAATTTCACGTTTAGTGATTAAATGTCAAGGCCTCCAGCTTTGTAAACCATGGAGTAACACTCACACGTCACGGAAGAAGCGAAGCCCGCGAGATAACGATAACGTTACTGTAACGTTAACTGTAAGTTACGGAGAACCGCGGCCTACTCTCCAAAGCTCAAAATCGACGGTTATTGATTATTAAAGTGTAATGGATGATAATAATATGGTTTAATACTGGTCCCCGTTTATTTAGAGTCCTGTAGACACACTCACACGTTGGACAAATTGTTAAAATACATGTCAGACTTCCACATGTGCTTGAATTTTAATTTTTAATGTCATTTGTTGAAAGGTTGTTTGCAAGAATAGCATTTGTTTTGCATCGAGTCTGTCTTTGCATGCACCGACTCTCGAGTAGAGGAAGTGGAGCTGCAGGAATATGCACCCTCAGGGATGACATAACCGAGGTCGGGTGTGGTGAAACACAAGAAACCTGCAGGAAGAACCAATTGCATGCTGTTGATGGTCATTTACTCCCCATATTCACAATAATGGAGCTAATGAGGAGAAGCAGGAGCCTTTCTAAGAGATTGATGAGGCATTGTGAGCTTGACATCTATGGAGCGTGTTATTAGGAGGTGCTTGAAAGAGCATTCAGTTCAATTACATCTCAGTCTGCAAAACTCGTTCATATGCAAAACTCATTCAATTGTGAAATGCTCTGACAGTGTTTTGCGTTAACATATATTCATCAAAAGACACACTTTCGATTAAATGGCGTGTATGTTTTTACCCTAAGATGATAAATTATGTTTTACCATTTTTATTTTTGGGAATTTTCAACCTCTCCAGATTTGCTGATGATGCATTCACACATTGGTAGAGTTCTTTTGGGCAGGTGAGAAAGCAACAACAAAAACAATATTGTAGATTCTAAAATCATAAATACCATTTGTGTAAATAATGTGATTGTGGAGGAAATAATTTTTAAAGAATACCGGCAATGCCTCAGCTCCTGCATTCGAGTTCTCAATTCCCCTTGTCCGGTTCGTACTGACAAGGCAGCATCTTTGACTTTGAATGCAGTTTTTACATAATACAGTCGTAACCCGAGATACAAATTCTTCACGTTACGAAAAATCCAGTCTACGAAGGGTCTCTCGAAAATAATTTTGCTTCAGGATACGAAAAAAAATCAAAGATTCGAAAAACACAATCAGAGAAATTGAGAATTGCGTATTTATGCGTACTACATTTGAAATGCCAAAAGCTGGGCATCACTTGACTGCAGTAAACTCACTAACAGTTCTGCTCTCCCGTTCACTTGTTAAGTTGTGATTTTGCGCGGTTCATCTGTGTCTTGGCGCTCCAATGTCGCATTGACAGACAATCATGAAAAGCGCCTAACTTTGCCCATTATTACAACAAAAACCCTTTAAATTGTAGTTGAGTGTAGATTACCAATAATGTGACGTAATAAAGGTTAAAGTTCAGATGTCCTAAAAAATTAGGTTTATTTAGTGGAAATTGGTTTCTTCTCTAACTTGCGTTATAGAACAGCGCATTCCACTTTTTAAACGTTATTTCTTTTAGTATTGTGGTTCTGTGTTCGCAATTCGTGAACACACATGGCTTCACTTGCAATATAAGGTTTCACTTTTGTGTAAATATTTTTTTGTATTTATTTTATACTGTTTTATTCTGTTTTCATTGTTTTATTATCATTTATTATATTAACAATGTGTAGATTTAATGATCGAAAAAAGATACTTTGCACGGGAATAGCAATTTTCCATGTAAAACTTGCTTCGACTTGCTTCAGGATTCGAAGGCACCCTGGAATGGATTAATTCTGTATCTCGAGGTATCACTGTATATTAGTAATATTTATTCAGTTTTGGAGATGCTTGTGACATTCACTACCCAATCAGAGCAGACGGTTCAAACTACCAATCATTGCAAGTTGCGTCATGTAAAGGAATTTTTTTTGACCATGGATGCATTTCAACCTTGTTGTTTGGAGACTTCAAAAAAACAAATAATTAACCTTTCAAAATAATAATATAGTCTCTTTAAAGGTTGACCTTTTCCATAGTATTGGTCGGAAATCATCACCATGGGAGCAATTGCTGTGGTTTGGCATCACTCTGCCGGCCAGGCCATGTAATACACACTTGGGTCACAATCGGGACAAAGAAGGTTTTACTGAAAAAAAAAAAAAAACCTCCCAATGTTTTTATTTATAAATCAATAATTTGGAGGGAAAGCGTATATTGTGTGATTTTATTTATCTTCGGTTTTAAACATATTGCTCAGCAAATCTGTGTTAAAACTGGTTCAGTATGGCCAGCAGTATGTTACACCACTCATACCCTACCGGGTAACAAGCAGCCCATTGAAGGCCCACTGGGCAGAATTGTGGTGGGCTTCAGAGAAATGAAGAGACTCTTTGTGTTCTGGGGTCTGAGAGGGTGTGGAGACCGAGTGAACGATGACCTCTTCATCATTCAGTTATGAACTATGATCTGAGTAGTTATATTCCTACTTCAGACGTGGTCCTTGAAAATATCATACTTTAAGAATTAGTCACTGGAATGACTACACTATAATGTGAGTAATGGCGTCTAAATATAAGTCGTGTTCTCAATCAGTTAAGCTGCTAGGTTGTTCCTACAAGCCAAATATGCCCAGATGTTGGCTTAGTAGTTAGAGTACTTCTGATCATTCCCAGAGGCATCTCTCTTTCCTTCTCTATCTGAAGCTAGAGCCTGGTTTGGTTCACATTCATCTTGATCATTCTCATTGTAAAATGTAACTCAGCCTCAAAGTAAACAGGAAAGCCAGCATATCATTACCTGTTTTTGTTTACAGATGCTTGAGGCATTGGAAACTCAAACTTGTAATTATGGAAGAGGCCTTGCATTTCTTTCTCAGGCTTGAGGTGTTTGGCCAATCACATCACACTGGCTCAGCTGGCCAATCAAAGCACCCTGGGCTTTTAGGAAGTGTTTCAGACAGACGGAAAATATATAACAGTGCTACAACAGTAATCTATTTGAATATGAAAAAAACAACAACGTGTTGAACACACAAGTTCTACAGCCAACACAAGTGTAACCAATGTGAGCAACTTCCTTTTCTTGCCTTTCCGTAAATGTGAGCTATTATTGGCTATAGCAGACCCCACAAGACTCTAAATAAGAACATGATCATTAACCGGCGCTTTTTGTTTCATAACACGTTTTGAAATTTAACTGGCATGCATCTTCTTGTTGATATTTTCAGGTGTGTTCATACTTGTTCGTTTGATATGTGCCAAATAAGAAAAAAAATGCTTTTGGTCCTGGCTTGGTTGGCGTGCACACTAGCGTTTTTGATGGAGAATTAAGGGCACTTTCACACCCGACTTGTTTAATTTGATTCACTCAAATGAAAGTTCCTTTTGCCTTTGGGTTTGGTTGGAGTAGTTTGTAATCCGAGCATTATTTGCACCATGTATCATAAGCAATTAACACAAACGATAGAGTAAAGGATGCCAACGCTCAAAATCAAGCGGTGAAAATTTGCTAAGTCTTCTGGCGCTGTTTACTTCCTTATGCATGTTCTTCCAACCAATCGAAAAGCAGTTGAGGAAGCGTCTACAGTGCTGTGTGTGACCATTGGTTGTGACCATGCGGCTTGTATGATGTCACATGGTTGTGTTTTCAATTAGTACGGATCTGAACGATCAGTGTGGTGTGAATGTGGACTAAATCTGCAGACGATTGCAAGAATGTTTCAGTTGTTTCTCTTGTTACAGAATTCAGACCAAATAAACAAACTAGAGGCATGAAAGCACCTTCGAATTTCTACAAATTTGACTTTTTATATTTTACAGATTAATTTCCCACTATTTTATGAATACAAATTTACAAAGAGATTCTTTGTAAACTCCGTTTGCACTCAGTTGGATTGTATTGGGAAAGTGAGTAAAGTTTAATGAAACCAACTTGACCTTTGCCATCTTGCCATTCTCTCTTTATCTCTAACTAAATTATTTTAAATACCCGTTCTACCTTACCCTGTAAAATAACTTAACCAAACAATTAAGTAAACCAAGACGTACTTGTGTCTGAATGAGTCACACAGTAACCTTTAAATACTTTATCATTCTATGAGTGTTTTTCCTGAAGTCTTCTGGAACAGTTTGTACTTCGTTGTTCCCTGGCAAAAGAATTTTAACTGATGGGACAAAACACTTAGTGTGCCCCTGCATGCAATTCATGGTCCTTTTGTGGTTCTCTATGGGAAATATCTGTGAAATACTTCAGTTCAGTTAATGCTAGAACATGTTTGAGTTGGTGAACCGTGCAGGATTTACGTCCCGGTTGCTTGTGTTCATGATGGTGTTGACCATTCTTTCCCGTTTAGGAGATCTAGACTGCGAGATGTTCCTGCTGCCAGTGTTTGAAAGCAGCCATATTTGGATAAAGCAACTTGTGTGTTATTCTAATGGTGAGAGAAATCGTTTGGAGGCCAGTTCAGTTGCATCAGCTTTCAAAACGGCTGCATCTCGATTGAACAGAAAATTGAACGTGTTGTTATTCCAATCAACCCCTTTAGATGTGACTTGGAATAGTCTTTGGTGAGAAAGCTGTAGGATTTGATTCATCATGCTTGAATGAAAAGGGAATATTAGCTGCCTAATCTAAAACCAACTGCTTTCAAGAAGTTTCTCAACATAATTTGATCCATTTTTGCTGTTTATTGTGTAAAAACTAATATTACATACAAAAAATATTTTACATCTGTGATCATTTTGGTCTTGCTTCTCTCCTAAGCTGATTGATGAGCCTATGCGTAAATGGTATATGGCCAGACCCGAAGAACTGCTAAAAAGATCTCAAAATTGGATAAAAAATTGGAGCGTTTCTTTAGAACCACAAAAAACTAGACGATTTTTTTTTTGGTTGCCATTTTGTAAACACCAGGTTTTAAAGCTTTTATGCATTTTATGTTTTTGTTCCTCATGGATTGAGGCCCTGTCCTTTTTTTTCTGTGTGATTACGCTGTCCTACACGTAGCTGCAGCACCGTTTTTGTGTAACTCCACCCAAGGTGAATCGTATTTGAAACACTCGGCACTCCATGTCCATGTGTACAGGATAGCTGGAGTAGTTTTTGTCTGGGGTGTGGAGAACTGGTGTGTTAAAAGCCAGAGTAATGGTGGCAAAAGTGAGGCTTATCTTGATGTTTAAGCTTCTATTGTGGCTTACAGAATTGCATGAGCATGTTTCCCATTTGATCACAAAACAGAGATGCTTGTGTGTTTCCTCACGCATTGTTACCCTTTTTCAAAACGCCATAAATCGACTGCCACCTGCCTGTCATTACAGCATTTCAGGGGTGTTTGAGTGTCGATGTAGATGCGCTTTTTAAATTTTATTTATTTTTCTTAAATGGACACATGTGGATGCGTTTTTTTATACACTGTGTGAGAACCCTGTTTCCAAAAAAAAAAAAACTGGGTACGTGTGGACATAGCCTTAGCTTAAAAAGCAAGTCAAACTGCTCTGCGGATGGATTGATGGATGGAAGATGGGCAGCTGCAGTTTTTATGGTGGCTCCATTAAAGAGCAGTACTGAACCAATGAAGACTTCCTGTTTGTGTGGGAAAGTGGCCAGAGGAATGTGCTTTCTTGTCAATGACCACATCTTCCCATGACCAGTAAACTATGATGTGTCTAGTTTCATATGGAATTGGTGCTGTTCTTTTTTTTTTTAAGTTATTATTTTAATTACTGGGATCTTATAAATGTTTGCTAATATACAAGAAAAATAAAAATCTACAAGACCAGTACTTTTTCAGTATAGAATTATCAAAGAGGGCCCTTATTTATACTATACTTTTCCAATTTAAAACTCAATCCTTTGTAAATCGTGTTGCTAGACAGATTTTCAGATTTTAAATGTGTTCACAGCTGCATCTCAGAAAGCTTTCGCACATCCCAGTGCAAAAGATCAGTCGATCAGGGTTTTAATTTGTCATCAGTCTGACCAACTGACACGCGCACACGCACACACACCCACACACACCTGCCTTTATAGCAGATGTGTTTAATGAATGCTGTTAAAGTGACACTGTGGTTTAAACATTGTAGGGTCCAGACTTGAACTTGTCCACTGTGATGAACAGACTAACCGTAAATTAAGGATGTGTGGTTTTTAAAGGAAATAAATTTAAAAAAAAAATCTTCTCTTTAAGTTGCTTTTGATGATTCATGAATTGGATTTTTTTGGAATTAAATGAATTGGGGAAAAAAACCATTACATCAATCCAATCTAACAGTGCTGGAAATGCTCCTGGTGTTTATTTGCATCAGAGATGGAAATGTCATTCTTTTTTTTTTTTTTTTTTTTCCAACCCACTTATTCCTTTTCGGGGTTACGGGGGTCTGCTGGTGCAGATCTCCAGTGCACATTGGCTGAAAGGCAGGGGTACACCCTGGAAAGGTCTCCAGTCCATCGCGGGGCATCATTCACGCACAGATTCACACCTAAGAGGAATTTCGATTATTCAATTAACGAGATTTTCTGTTTTGAACCCTGCATTTTCTTAACAATTCTTTGATTTGATTAGAAAACAAACCATCGTAAAACGTAAATTAAATTCGCCAGAAAACCCAACCTACACTACCTTACACACCACTTTTCTGGACATGAGCATCTTCCCTTGAGGTAATAAGGGTTTGTTTTCCCCTTTTTAATTTGGGTGGGTGAGAAAGCAACAACTGAACTAAAAATTGAACCAGAAGCTGTAGAGCTGATTGGGGTGACTCTTCAGGCATTGTTTGCCTTTGTGTGTATCATATCCAATCAAATATCAGTCGATGAAACGTGTATCGGTATGTTGTGAGTGAAGACCAAATCTGCAGACTGATGCAACAAAGTATCAGTTGTTTCTCTCGGTCCAGACCAAATTAACGAACTAGAGGTGTTAGAACACCCTGAGACCCTTGCACTAGAGCGTAATTCTGGCCCTAGTGTATGAGAGAGCAGAAGAAGACAGCAGTGTCCAGCTGCAGGAAGCAAAACCTATAGTCAATTGCTCTCCCATGTCACAAAACCAGAAAATCATAGTTTTTCCGATCTTACTGGATGACACTTTGTTGTATTTTTTTTTTATTTTTTTTTTAAACTTTGATCTTGCAGCACAGTGGTGCAGTGGGTAGCAATGTGGCTTTCCAGGTAGAAGGTTGTCGGTTCGAGGCTCGCCGGTGGAGTTTGCATGTTCTCCCTGTGCTTGCGTGGGTTTCCTCCTGGTACTCTGGTTTCCCCCACAATCCCCAAAAACATGCAGATTATTAGATTGAATAATCTAAATTCCCCTGTGCATGTGTGTGTGGATGTTGCCCTGTGATGGGCTGGCGAAATGTCCAGGGTGTACCCCCGCCTCTCGCCCAATGTGTGCCGGAGATAGGCACCGGCAGACCCCCGTGACCCCGGAAGGGAATAAGCGGGAATGAAAATGAATGAATGAATGAACTTTGATCTTGTTTATTGTGCTATATTTTAGTCAGGGTATGTTTTCCCTACAATTACTAAAGTGCTAAAAGGTATCATTTCAAAACACATATTAGTCAAAAACAAGACGACTCTTGTCATCTGCAACATATCAGCAACATCAGATGTACACATAGAAAGACAGACGCACATTGTTTTCACTTCATCAACTGCTCTTTTTTGTTTGGCCATTTGCCCCAGGAGTCTGCACACAGAATAAATGATATCATGCGAACATTTGTATTATACTGATTTAAATCCCTGTGTTTCAGAGGTAGCTTCATCTGTTATGCATACACAATAAAGAACTGTTGAGACTCCAATCTACTGGACACATAGAGGTAGATTAGCAGGAAGATATATTCAGATTATACAGATAAAATGGCATCACTAACAGCTCCCTACCAACCAAACTTTCTACCCTAGCAACCTAATTACTCCAACTCTATCTCAGTGTTGGTTTTTAAGTACCACTTTGAAAGTATTGAATTGCAATGATAACCTTTCAATACCCAACCCTACAGTGATGTTTCTTTTTACAAACTATTCTGTATGTTTTGGCTGAACTGAGAAAGTATGTTTTGGATGAAGTTAAGTAAAAGGTAACAAACAATCGAACCCTTAAAACGCATCGTTGAACTGGTGCTGTTCAAATGTAGTCAGTTTAAACCCCTGCAGTCAAGCAGAAATCCTGTAAACTAACAGCAAATCTTAATGTTTGTGCTCACATTAGTTCATGCTTTGATGGCTCTGATGGGCTTTTATCATGATGCTGATTCTGGCGTGAGGATGCCGCCCCATGCTAATGTGGCCAGTAAGATTAAAGCTGCTGGATTTGTGCTGCAGATTATGCTCCAACAGATGTTCAGTGTTCCTGTAAAAGTCATCAGATCTCAGACACCAGTGTTAAAATTCACACTTTAAAGGCACTACAGGGACTTAAGGCCATAATACATGAATTTGACGAGCAGCCGCTGTATGACCTTTGTTGAGAGCTTTCCTGCGTTCTTTCACGCAACCGAATCTGTAACTCGTCTTCTTTCTATTTGTACTACTATTAAAACGAACTTCTGTCGGGATGGAAGGTTAATTCCTCTGGGTTGGGCACAGTCCATAAACACGACTTTTTTTTTTGTGTGTGTGTGTGTGTGTGTGTTCAAGGGAAGGAAATAACAGTGTTCTCCAGACTGTTGCTGACATCACACCTCAGTGTGGGTTTCTTCTAGCTCTTGTGAAGAGCATGTTGAGCTAACATTCCTGTTGATGGTCGAGTCTGGTCAAGTCTGTTTTAATTGTACAGTGCCTCTATATT
Organism: Danionella cerebrum; assembly: GCA_007224835.1. Lineage (NCBI taxonomy): Eukaryota > Metazoa > Chordata > Actinopteri > Cypriniformes > Danionidae > Danionella > Danionella cerebrum. The sequence goes on from SRMA01026691.1 coordinate 66,089, forward strand.
ACACATTGAGGGTTCTTGAATAATTGCCTTGTTAGTGCCCATTTTAATGATGGCTTTTGGTGTCGGAAGTGAAAAATACATTGTAGTGTTTAGTAGGGGTGGGCGATATCTCGATATTTAAAATATATCGAGATATTTTTTAAACTCGATATGAATTCTGGCATATCGTACATATCGATATAATGTCTTATTTTTAATTTTCGCCACTTTGCTTGTTTGCCTTCTCTGTGCTGTGCTCGTCCGCGCCTCCTTGCTTTTGTTCCCCCTCCCCTTGCCTGTCGTCTCAATCAACATGGCGGCGCCCGCAACCAGCCCGGAGGTTACAGAACTTGTTGCAAAAAAGAACAGCTGGCTCCATTATATGGAAATACTTTGGTTTTAAGTCGTCAGACGAACAACAGACAGATGTCTACTGCCGTGAATGCCGTGAAAGTTGCTGCCAACCAAAGCTCAACTAATCTCCACAATTCTATAACGCGGAGTGTTGAATATGAAAGACAGAGCGGAAGGTGGTGTAGCGTCACAGAGTTCATGGCATTTCGCAAAGCGGTGGACATGGCACCTATATCCGTCGTTGAACAACGTGGCTTTAAACGTTTGCTAAAAACACTTGATCCCAGTCAGATACAGTTTACCCAGTCGGCATTACTTTTCGAGACAGGAACTCCCGCGACTGTACACTACAGAGAGAGCGCGGCTTGCTGCTGAATTGGAAAAGGTTACTTACAACAGAGGTCCTGCAAAGATGAGTTGAGTTGTTTTATTTTTGAATGAAAAGAAGGCAATGTGTATTATTTTACAGTTAAATTATTATTTATGTTATCAGGGATTTTGTTTATATCCTAAATGTCACAGGAGCACTTTGTCCCTATTCACTGCCTGTTTTTTAGTTGTTTTATTTTTGAAAAAAAAAGGCAATATGTATTTCTTTATTGTTTTATAATATGTATACAAGGATTTCTGAAAGAAAATTTGCAGAAGCACCTCTGAGGGTCAATAAAAAACGACTTTGAAATTTGTAATATTTGTTTTTGCAGTAGTTTTTTTTTGGGGGGGGGGGTCTCGAAATCCTGTCGATATCGAGATATAGCAAAATATATCGAGATATATTTTTTGCTTCATATCGCCTAGCCCTAGTGTTTAGGCCTTCACTTGGTGTGGAGCCCTGATTATTTCGGTGTGAAACAGCAGTAACATGGCAGTGCAATATACAGTCATAATACTTTTTGCTACAAATGTCAAAATATGTTAAATGTAAAATTTAATGATCAAAAAAGTAAGAATTTAAAGAAAAAAAGATTAATTAGACATTACAAAAAACATTTTAAGGTATTATGTCTTAATAAACTACTTATGATTAAGTAAAGCATTTACTTAATTTAAACATTCATAACAAGAAACACTACTCGGAAATGATGGATTGTCATACCAAGGTTCCATTGCTCTGCTTGGTCCATTAATCTGAAGTTTTGGACGTCTTTCAATCTCAACAGTTTCAAGACATTTGTTGTACAGACATATCTTAAGCCTGGTGAAAGTCTATTGTGTTTCCTTATTTCTTTGTGTCTGAAGGAGGTTGTTGGATACAGAGTTGCTTTGAATAATGTTGCTTGAGTTGAAGTTTGCTCCATCATGCTACAGGCTCTTTGTGATTAAGTGGGTTTCGATTTATGGGATTAAACAAATTTGTGGTGTTGCCCTTTGGTGCTGAAATAGTGGATGAACATTTTTTTTCTTGCAGTGTATGGTTTGCTGACTGGTTGAATCCAAAGGAAGCTCACACTTCAGAATGAGATCCTTTTTTAGGTACTAGAACAGCTGCCTCACACTTTGTTCTCTATCTTTGTTTGCTTCTAACTCAAATGTTGATTGACTCACATCTAGGGCTGTGCAATATGAACCAAATAATCATATTTTCATTTTTGAACATATATTGCACTATTGAAAATCAATGTTTAAAAGCAACTTTGTTAGCCCAAACTACACAAAAAGCTTGTTCACATCAACTGAAATATTTGTTGCGAAGCTTTGTGCTGAGATGAGCCTTGATATTTAACCACCGGCACCAACAACTCATCATACATCGGCCCGAAACTAATGGTGCCAATAAAAAAAGAGTTTCGGAGTGACATCGGATGCGGTTTTCACAAGGAGAAGACCAATAAAAGCTGACTCTTTTGATGACGTGAAGAGGAGGTAAAAGAGTCGTTCATACCAACATTTTTTTAGTGACTTTGTACAGTAAAGAAATTGGTGTTTGTCAAAAAGAGCCGTTTTGCAGCTCTTTGTGATTAGCCAACTACAGTATAAATGGAATAAACCATTCGACATCCGTGATTTTTTTTTTTTTTCGATGTGTTCGTTGAATTCTTCTCTGTTGCCATTAGAATATTTGTCTGAATCTCAATTCGGACTGGAGTGGCCTTTAGTTTGTCACACAAGACAGCTGTTTGTCAGCAACACCATTTTGTATCAGGAACAAACTTAAATCTTGAATCTACCTGAAAATCTCTAAGCTGCCTTTATGTTTTTTCTATAAATGCTTCCAGTCTGACACTAAAATTCAAAGTAAAAGCAAGTGCAAAAAACTTGAGCCCTACTGAACTGTGCAGTGTAAAGTGCCATATTATTCTTTTTGTTTTTTTTCTTGATCGAATGCTCAATCCGTGTTATACGTACTATGATCCAGCGGCGAACTCAAACTCTGAATGGAAGCACCCCAGCAGCTTTAGAGATAAAGATTACAGACGGTTGGGATAAAGTGAAAGACTCTATTTATTTCTGCATTATGACCCAGCATTGACCGCCACTGGAAACAGTCTGCCTGATTGTGACCTTCACTTTTACAAGTTATTGATCTGCAGTTCTTGTGGTTCTGCTGCATGTTTTCCCCATCTTTGTATTCAGTTCTGTTTTGTAATTCCTTTGCGCTTCTTTTTCTCCAAGAACATCATGAAATACTGTGTGTGTGTCAAGGCACCTTTCTGGAGGTAGAAGGGCTTGGAATGAGATATTGTTGACATTGAGGTTTAAGGTTTAGTAAAAATGCTCCTATTCTCCTCCTTTTATCAGAGATGATGTTTTCATGGAAGCTATCGTTGAGTGAGGGTGCTGCATGTGTCTTGAAAGATCCCAGTCTTCTGGGTGTGGAAGTCTTGATAAAGAAGTACTTCCGCAGGAAGGAAACTATGAGATGAACTGAATCATGGGCAAACTCCTATCATTCAGGGTTCTGTCATGTTGTATAGTTGCATGAAGTTGCGTCACTTCTCCCTCTACTTGATCTAAACCTAAATTCTTCTGTGAAACTCCAAATGTAGTCTTATCATTGGCACACACAACAGTATTTATATTTCTGGTGTTGACTTTGTATCTGTGTTCCTGAAAACACAAGTAGGTCTGTAATGTGACCCTGACCTTCCCAATTGTCTTTTCAGGCTTTCAACAGATATGGGTCTGCAGGAAGTGTGCGTGTGGGAGGGTGTGTGTGTGTGTGTGTGTGTGTCTATTTATTGTTTGTGGGCATGGGTTTGACTGCTTCACTGGACGTGACCTCTCATTCAGACAGATTGAATTACTGGAGATGTGACTGTGATCTGGTCCCTCACTGTCCTGCATTGTCTGGTATGACATCAATAGACTGTGCGGTTCCTTCTACAGGACATTTAAGAGGTCTGGGATTTTGTCTAGCAAATCACACCCTACCTCCTTTTAGCTTTTTATTTTACTTCGTATTCCTTGTATAAAGGTTTACGTTGTGGACTATTCTTCTCTCTCATCAAATGAAATTAATGTTTTCATGTGACAAAAATATGCTACACAGACACTGCCCATCTGTGGGGTGAGTTAAGGAAAAGTATTCGCCTTTGATATTGACAAGCTACGTCACTTCATGCCATTTAAAACCTCTTTAAATTGCAAAGCTTTTATGACTTTTGTTAAACTGTATGCACAGTGGCCATCGAAAGCCAACTAAGTTAACAGTCCATATGTGAACACATCTACAATGCAAACTCTGTTGTGGTGCACCAGGTGGCCACAGGAAATACTACATTTAACACTACCTTACTGATTGTTTTTTTTTATTTTTATATTTTTACCAATTTTGACATGTGACAAAAATATTGGCCAAATTGATTCTAGGCATAGCACCACCTGGTGGTCATGAGACTTTATGTTATGATGTGGTTTTCATTCATTAATTTGCATATTGTTCTATAATTTTAGCAATTCCAGTTTAAATTGATTTCCTAAATAATGATTGGCCATAGTGCAACAAATTGGCCACAGAGTGGCGATGGTGTCGGAGGTGCTCGAGCCGTTTAATCGATCGTTAATTATTACCATGTTTTGCTTTAAACATCATGACTTTGAATAATTTTATTGTTCAATATTTTAGATTGTATTAGAGTGCTTTAACACCTTACCTGTTTAGTTGTTCTAGAGTTGTTTTCCCTTTTAGTTCAGTTTAGGCAGGTGAAAAAGCAACAACCAGACTAAAAATTGGGCCAAAAGGGGTCCAAGACCTTGATATTAATTTAAACAAATCTTAACAAACAAATCATGGTCAAAATCAAGTCTGTCCATTTTCATTGCGTTGTCCCATTCTTCAGTTGTCGTTTTCTGACGTGTGCACGTCATTCTTACCAATCAAAAAAGCTGTCGAGAAAACATGTACAATGACCATGTGACCAATGATTGGCCCGTATGATGTCGCATGGCTGTAGTTTCAACTAGTGTGGATCTGAGCGATCATTGTGGTGTGAATGTTTAAATTTGCAGATGATTGCAACAATGTATCATCTGTTCCTCTTGATCCAAGGGTTCTTTACCCCACCCCTTCTTGGCCCTGTGCACCTTTTCCCAATTATGGTTACTCAGTAGTGACACATTTGTATGTCTATAACCAGTCTTCCGCCCCTTGAACAGATAATAGGATCATCTATACATGTGGTGATGTAAACCACATTTGGCCTTTGGATCTCTTTAGCTAAAGGGAAGTAGTAAGTTTACTGTTTCACTGGAACCTCCTTATCTGGACCTTTCTAAATGGCATCCAGGAAAAGCTCAATCTGTCACCTCTCTGCTTTTAGTCGGGTTTGGTTGCATTGGAAAAGTAATTTTTTTTTTTTTTTGTTTAGAGGTTAAATGTAGAGACACTCAGTCTTTTCTTAGCAGACTTTTCAAGCAACTTGTCATCCATGTTGTGCTTATAATTTGTGTTACATGCATTTCCATGATCTAAACTGTCCCTCCCTTCCTGCGCTCCATGTAATTGCACAGGATGCAGCACTCCTGGAGTGTGCTGCTGTGTATGAGCAAGAGGGAGGCAGACCGACCGCACGTGCTTCTCTGTGCCTGCAGATAGACCAAATTCCCTTTTATGGCAGTGAAGTCTTTGAAACAGGAAATGACATCGTTGAGCTCGTGCAGGAGCTGTTACTTTTGCTTTGCATTCCATGTTGCCAGCACTCAAATCTGATGCATCTTGATCAATGGATTGCGTCTGTTAATGAGTGGGGAAGCTGGACACTGGGGTCTGGTTGAGAGCTCAGCATGTTTGCCATTCTTCAGGAGAGTGTGGATGTGTTTTTGGTCTGCATTCAAGACACTCTCTGGCTCGTCTCTGAAAGGGAAGGATTTCTGCCAGCCGCTCCTCATGCATGAGTCGAACAGCTGGATGTTTCAGCCATAAGCTCATTCTGCTGATATCATTGTCTCCCGTGGAACTAAATTGATTATGCCTCATGAACAAGTTGCTCAACATCTGATAAAGACAACGTGAAAAGTGGTTTTACTCTAGGGGTGAGACTTGTTTAGTGGATCAAGACAGGGAAGAGATTGTATTTAATTAAGTTTCCTCCAATCATCTGCATTAAATGTTTGAGGCATATCCATTGAGTTGGGGTGTAAGAAAATATTGATTTACTAAATTATCAAATGCTTTTTGTCTTGTCAGCACTGAAGGTCTTGATGCTCAATTCTGTTTTGTGATTTTTTTTCTTCTTATTTTATAATCTTTCAATTTTCACTGCGGCGGTCTGATTTGTGTGTTTACGCTTCCTATTGCTCATGGGTCACTGCACCACATTGCAGCCAAGATGAACAAGTGCAAAAAATCATAATGGTATTTCTACAATTTGTGCAAAGTTTGGCCATTTGGGGGAATATCTGGATTTGTGAGCATTGTCAAAATTGGTGGGAACACATTGGGTTGCAATTTGGGATGCCATAATACTCTGTTATATACTGAACTGTCCTGATTTCCTCCTTTGTTCGGTACGCACTTGTGAACCGTGGTTTCTCATTTGAATAGCTTGTGTATGTATTATTATTAGTTTACGCATGTGAAAAGGCAGATTTTGTGGAAAGAAACGCATGTCCGCAAGCAAATATCTAACCAACGAACTGCTTCTTAGTGTAAATATCTAATCTACAAGCGCTAAAGTTAGAGGAGGGTGGGACTATTCATGTTCCACTCAGCCAGAGAGGAATTGTCAGAGCTATGAGGATTCAATGCCTTCTAGAGTTCTTATTTCAGTTAGAACGCAACAAACGGCCCTAGAAATCAACCAAAAGCGGACTTAAAAAGGAGTCCCAGACCTGCTCAAGGACGTGGTCTCAGTACCGATCCAAACAGACCCTAGAGCAATTTATTTGTGGTGAGGACATGGTCAAACTCTGATCAAAACTAAAAACAAAGAAACATACTTTTTGAATGAGTACAGCTGCCGTACTCGCTTGCACATGGCATTATGGGTTGGGGTGTGTCTGTTTACAAAGCAGTGTTTATCATTGCAGCTCACAGGCAAACTTGGAGTAGTAATCCGAGCATCATTTTAAACCTGCATCATAAGCAATGCCAAGTCAAAATCAAGCAGTAAAGACTTGTACATTTTGAGCGCTTTGACCCAGGCTTTGTGTTTTCCATGTGAGCATTCATTTTAATCGATCGAAAAGCAGTGAGGTAAACATGTACTATGACGTGACTGGCCTGTACGATGTTGCATGGGTGCATGTTCGACTTGAGGAGATCTGAGCGGTCATTGTTGTGAGATTGAGGACTACATTTGTAGGCGACTGCAACAATGCATCAGTTGTTTCTCTTGGTGTAACCCAAATTAAACGAGGTGTGAAAGCACCCTTTTAATGACTCCGTTTAGACTTTGTGTCTCTTTGAAACTACACTGGGCCTCATTCCTGTTAGAAGTCTCTTTTGAGGAGTAATGTCTCCTTTGGATAGCCACTCTGGTCATGATCGGGTAAACTTGTAGGTAAAGTTTTAATTTAGCAAAGGAGAGACAACAGTTTTAAAGTCTTGATTCCTTTGGAATGCCCTTTAAAAAAAAAATAGATAGGAATGATCAATGGATTGACTGGAGACGAAAGAGTAGCACAGCATTTAAACTGGGCAATGAAGGGCTGATGATTGTTGTAAATAAAATGCAATTTGTGTTTGCTAGGGAGATAGCTCATGCTTAAAAAAACATGACTGAATTCTATACTGATATTCTAAAAATAAAACAGAACTGAAAAATCTTTATTTTATTTCTTATTTTGAGGATTGTTTCACTTGCTTTTGTCTAGAAAAACTCCACAGACATGGGGGGGGGGGTTATTTTAATGTGGTGTTGAGTGAAGTTTGTAGCTGTTATCAGCAGTAGTGAAGGACACTTTTACATGTTAACACTGCTATCGTATTTCCACATTTTCTTTTCAGAAATGAGGCTCATCTCATTGTTTCTTTTTGTATGTATGTATGTATGTATGGTTTGTTACATGTTATTAAATGTATCTGCACTTTGTTCATTAACTGTATCTCAAGCAAACGGCACGATGGTTCGTTATGTTTGATCCATGATTTATCATCTGTATTAGGGGTGGGCGATATCTCGATATTTAAATTATATCGAGATGTTTTTTAAACTCGATATGAATTCTGGCATATCGTATATATCGATATAATGTCTATTTTTAATTTTCGCCACTTTGCTTGTGTGCCTTCTCTGTGCTGCGCTCGTCCGCGCGTATGCTAAAAACACTTGATCCCAGTCAGATACAGTTTACCTAGTCAGCATTACTTTTCGAGACAGGAACTCCCGCGACTGTACACTACAGAGAGAGCGCGGCTTGCTCCTGAATTGGAAAAGGTTACTTATGTAGGGAGTGAAATCAGAGGTTAAAACTAATGCCCTATAACTTTAAATATGACGAAGGGGTAATATCGCGAGAAGAGAGAGACGTTGCGAGCCTCGTGAGATCAGTTAGTTAAGCACACGGTGAGGAAGTGTGTAGAGAGAGAAATGACTCGCGCTGAGTAATCGGATGTGGCTGATGTACGATGTTCACCTCTTCATGGTTAATAAATCAAGTGTTGTGACTCCCTGATCTTCCTGTCAGTGTCCTCCTTGCAACAAAGCCAAGAACCCACGAGCCAGCGCGCGGTAAGAACTGTGGAGCTCGCACATGGAAACAACGCGCGTTACACTTACAACAGAGGTCCTGCAAAGATGAGCTTGAGTTTAGTTGTTTATTTTTGAATGAAAAGAAGGCAATGTGTATTATTTTATAGTTAAATTATTATTTATGTTATCAGGGACTTTGTTTATATCCTAAATGTTACAGGAGCACTTTGTTCCTATTCACTGCCTGTTTTTTAGTTGTTTTATTTTTGAATGAAAAGGCAATATGTATTTCTGAACAAGGATTTCTGAAAGAAAATGTGCAGAAGCACCTCTGAGCTTCAATAAAAAACGACTTTGAAATTTGTAATATTTGTTTTTGCAGTAGTTTTTTTTTTTTTTTTTGGTTAAATCCTGTCGATATATCGTATATCGAGATATAGCAAAATATATCGAGATATATTTTTTGCTTCATATCGCCCAGCCCTAATCTGTATTATAAATGACCTCATTGTTATCCCGCATAGTTCATTAATTGTGTTTTTGTATTATATATCTGCATGTATGTATAAAACTACATGAACCATAACAAATGGACATGGTTTTCTAGGTAGGTGTTCTATATATACCGTATTTTTCGGCTCATAAGACGCACCGGCACATAAGACGCACCCAATTTTTAAAGAGGAAAATCCAGAAAAAAAAGATTCTGAACCAAATACTGTTGTAAAATATTTTATATCAACTGTGTAAAAGTTAACAGCCAAACATGTAACATGAACAGACAGTAAACAGTAAAAGTAACAAAAAAAAAGGCTGTAATGTTTTTCTTTGCCCCCACTCATCACTCTAAAGTCCACCATTCGTTATCACCATCACTGTTCCAGTGCAACATTGTCACTACATTACTAATAATAGCTAGTAACATGGTCACTACATTACTAATAATAGCCAGTAACATTGTCACTACATTACTAATAATAGCCAGTAACATTGTCACTACATTACTAATAATATCTAGTAAGATTGCCCCCACATTAGAAATAATACAGTGGTTCTCAAACTTTTTTAGTCGAGCCCCCCTGTAATCAAACACTCCCTAATTGCAGAACATGTTACTTACGTTTGTTATCTCGTATGTACATGTGTGAGATGTACCGTTGAGAGATGATTTGAGTTTGAGTTTATTAAAGAAGAGTTTCAGTCATTGAGATCGTTTTGTTTACCTCGCGAGCGCGCGCGCGCGCGCGCACGCCCGCGAGAAAGAGAGAGAGATAGAGAGCAAGCGCTGGAAACAAGCGTATGCTTTTTGTTCTAATATAAATCCTTTTGATTTTTGTCAGCTTATGAAAACCCAAATAACTCCAAAGGATCAAACTGTCCAAGATTGTGAAACTGTCCAAGTGAATGTTTAGCGGAAATAAAACCCTCACAGACTGAAGACGATGCTTATCGATCATCATCTTATTGTCAGGCTCAAAAAACATAGCAGACAAACTATGAGCTGTGCCATTTCACATCTTGAAATGTATTTTAGCGTGAGAAAACGGGTTTGTAGCGTGAGAGATCACTCAAATGCGAGTCAGCTGATCTCTGTAGTTTCGCTCGTGACGTAAGTATGGATGCGGATGCCAAAGGCATTGTGGGAAATGTAGTTTTTCCCCCCGTTTTCGTTACGTCCGCGCAATGGCAGAGATGGGCGATGACGTCAGCGCGCAGCGCTTGGTAAACAAATATGGCCGCGGCTTCGGCCTAGCTCCGGAGCTCCGGAGCTCTTACACCTCTCATACGGCCGTTACCGGACTTCGCGGCGGTTTGCATTCGCTTCATAAGACGCACCAACTTTTCCCCCTCAGTTTTGGGGAAGAAAAAGTGCGTCTTATGAGCCGAAAAATACGGTAGATGTGTGTAGTTATGTGCAGTACTTCAAATGTGATTTCACATCTGCGGGAGCACCATCCAGCACTATTTGCTAAATTCAAGGGTGGTGGTCACGGCCGTAGGAGAGGCATAACAGAGGCCGCTGCTTCGACCGAGCTCCTGTTATGGTAAAAAATATACCTGCTCAATTGATAATGAACACTGGAGACTGTTGAGAGAGAACACAGCAAATGCGGCTATTTATTGTAAAGATTTAGCAGTCTCAATGCATTTCCTACACACGTGTTATCCACATTGGAAGAAGAACCTCGAGCCTCTCAAGTGCTGGAAGAAGGGCGGGACTGAAGAATGACGTGTGCTCTTAAAAGTTTCTCAAATTATATTTCTCTAAATGACCACTAGATGGTAGTATTATATAGGAAAATTCCCATCACATTCCGTAGCCGTCGGTGCGCGCTGACGTCATCGCCCATCTCTGCTCGTCGATCCTACCATAGCGCGGATCGTAAGGAGCAGGTATGAACATTACAGCCTTTTTTTGTTACTTTTACTGTTTACTGACTGTTCATGTTTCATGTTTGGCATATAATTGTTCTTAAACTGCTGTTAACTTTTACACAGTTGATATAAAATATTTTACTACAGTATTTGGTTCAGAATCTTTTTTTTTCTAGATCTTCCTCATTTAAAATTGGGTTTGTCTTATATGTCAGTGCGTCTTATATGGCGAAAATACTGTAATTTCTTCTTGCTTTACAGAGTGGGGACATATGCACTAATGTTACGTTTCTGTGTTTGAACAACTTTTCAAGATGACGCCATTCAAAAACAACCAGCGTTTGCTTCATGACCTCAAATACTGCTCTAACATTACATTCGAAAGAATAGTGAGAGCATTTGTTAAATCATGGGTTCATGTGCTTGTTATAATAATGATTTGATTTCATAAAATGATCTGTGACTGCACCGCCACTTCAGATCAAACACACCACATGTTAGTGTGTTTTTGTGCGTGTGTGTGTTTTTGTGAGTTTATATATGCATATATAAAAAATAGGGATGTCCCGAGCCGATCATAAAGATCGGTATCGGGGCCGATCGAGGCATTTTTTTACTGATCGGAATCGGCTCTATGTATCGGACCGATCGAATGTTTACGTCAGCTACGTCACGCACGTGTCGCAAACTCGCATGTTAAACTCGCATGTTGTTTACTACTTGCAATACGGTGCTAAGATGTCTGCAGTGTGGAAGTATTTTAAGTTGGAAAGTGATTCTAGTCTGGTAGCTACATGCAACGTTTGCAATGCGAGCTGTTGTGTGCTGCCCCTTTAAGGACGTTGATGACGTGCTGAGAGCGTGCGTGAATCAGGAAGAAATATGAGAGACTCGCATGTTTGTGCTCGTGTTAAAAAAAAAAGGTTCAAGCTCTACAAAAACCTTCATTTAATGCTTATTTATTCCCAGCGTGGTAAGCTAATGTTTAAAAAAGTATATTTTGTTTATTTAAAAGGGATTTCATAGATCGCTATTTGTTGTTTATATTAGCGCGTAAGCGCCTAAATAGCGTGTTTAAGTTTTGTGTGTTGTGATGATTTACATGTCTTTATCTAATAGGTTTGTGACATGTTGAAGTGTTCTTCATAACTTAAAATGTGTAACATTTTCGTTGTTGAAGAAATAGAAATGTTTATTATGTTGGCTTGCAAAGCCAACATATTGATATTGCTCTTAAACTTATTATTAGTGTGAATGCAGAGGCATTCACACTATTGTTATCCTACGTATTTATTATTAGTGTGAATGCAGAGGCATTCACACTATTGTTATCCTACGTATTTATTATTATTAGTGTGAATGCAGAGGCATTCACACTATTGTTATCCTACGTATTTATTATTATTATTATTTTTATTGTTCTCCCACTTTTCGACGGCTAACTACTTCCGCATACTTTGAGCTAGAAACACCATTCAAACATCAAAATGTTCAGCTTCTTTTGGAAAAGATTGCTTGTATTTTTCTTATTAAAATATTTTATATTTTTTATAAAATTCAACTTTATTTAAAATATTTTTCCCATTGAAATGAATGGGAAACACTTCAAATCTCTTTCAATCTTCAGCTTTTTTTCAACCTTCATATCTTCAGCATACTTTCAGCTACAGCAATCATTCAAATTTTAAACAATTCAACACATTTTCAGCTTTTAAAAAATGTTTTCAGCTTTTTCATATCTTTTACAGATTTTTAATAATCACAGTTTAAGTTTAATGAAGAATTTGGATTTTGACCTAATTCTGCTCCACTCTAGCTTCCACTCTAATTTTTCACATCTCAAACTTCTTCATTTATTCCTCTCTCCTAAACAAAACTTTACCCTTTATGGATTAAATTTATATTAAAGTGGTAGAGAAATTTGTCCTCTTTCCAAAGATGCAGTTGTTTTTTTCATATGACCTACGGTTTTTAAACTGGGAGGGCTAAACCTTAACGAGGGAAGCAAATTGCTCCATTAAGATCAATGCATTTCACCCAAATGATACTGCTTGAAAATTATACATTAAGGCTTTATTTAACTCGCCATAACTCCTAAAATTTTTCACATATCGTTATCAAATTTACATTATAGTCTTCATTGAAGTCTTCCGCTTCTCACAAAGAAAGAATCATCTCGATATGTCTTACGGTTCTTCTGTAATGTTTATTTGTTTGAGGCATGGTCAAAATCTGAGAAATGTCTCCTCGATTCAAAAAGTGGCAGTTGGAGCCAGCTGGGCCTAATTTGAATACTGAAATTTGATTGGCTAAGGCTGTCCCATAGACTTAGAATGGGCCTTAGAGATGCATTGCTCCCATTCATTTCAAAGGGGCAATTGATTCCCATATGATCTTATTGTAAAAGTGCTTTTGTAATTGGTTCACAATGGAGAGTCATAGAAAGATTGAGGTTGCATATAACTAATCCAGCCAATCATTGCTTATGATTTAACATAAATTCATCAAGCCACGCCCACTTTTCAACATGATTTTTGAATGTCAAATATCTTTTAAGTGGAACATCGTAGAGACATAAGAGTTGTTTTTTATTGATCTAGGTTGAATGTAGATTAAATATGATGTCACAAACTCATCCATAGCAACTAAATTATTTATCATAGCAACCAAATTGACACATCTCTATCTCAGCTTAGGAAAATGAGAGAGACACGGGAGTTGGTCTAAATGACTTGTAGTCACACAGGGAACATTATATAATAGCACTGACCCCTCCATAGCAACCATACTGGTTACCATAGCAACCAAATTGACACATCTCTATCTCAGTTTAGGAAAATGAGAGAGACACGGGAGTTGGTCTAAATGACTTGTAGTCACGCAGGGAACATTATATAATGTCACTGACCCCTCCATAGCAACCATACTGGTTACCATAGCAACCAAATGACACATCTCTATCTCAGCTTTGGAAAACGACAGAGACACAGGAGTTGGTCTAAATGACTTGTAGTCACACAGGGAACATTATATAATGTCACTGACCCCTCCATAACAACCATACTGGTTACCATAGCAACCAAATTGACACATCTCTATCTCAGTTTAGGAAAATGAGAGAGACACGGGAGTTGGTCTAAATGACTTGTAGTCACACAGAGAACATTATATAATGTCACTTACCCCTCCATTGCAACCATACTGGTTACCATAGCAACCAAATTGACACATCTCTATCTCAGCTTAGGAAAATGAGAGAGACACTGGGGTTGGTCTAAATGACTTGTAGTCACACAGGGAACATTATATAATGTCACTGACCCCTCCATAGCAACCATACTGGTTACTATAGCAACCAAATTGACACATCTCTCCCTCAGCTTAGAAAAGTGCTAGAGACACGGGAGTTGGTCTAAATGACTTGTAGTAACACAGGGAACACTATATAATGTCACTGGCCCCTCCATAGCAACCATACTGGTTACCATAGCAACCAAATTGACACATCTCTATCTCAGCTTAGGAAGACGAGAGAGAGACGGGAGTTGGTCTAAATGACTTGTAGTCACACAGGGAACATTATATAATGTCACTGACTCCTCCATAGCAACCATACTGGTTACCATAGCAACCAAAATGACACATCTCTATCTCAACTTAGTAAAATGAGAGAGACACAGGAGTGGGTCTAAATGACTTGTAGTCACACAGGGAACATTATATAATGTCACTGACCCCTCCATAGCAACCATACTGGTTACCATAGCAACCCAATTGACACATCTCTATCTCAGCTTGGGAAAATGAGAGAGACACGGGAGTTGGTCTAAATGACTTGTAGTCACACAGGGGACATTATATATTGTCACTGACCCCTCCATAGCAACCATACTGGTTACCATAGCAACCAAATTTGCTAATCCCTATATCAGCTTTGGAAAATGCTAGAGACATGGGGGTTGTTTTGTTTCACTCATAGTGACACTGGGAATAATCTATTATGTAAATGACCTGTCCAGAGCGACGAGACTTTTTACCACAGCAACACAATTGCCATATCTTTACCTTAGGTTAGGAAAATGCTAGACAGAATTTGAAATTACTTATATTATACCTTTCAGCTTCCACTTTCAACTTTTGACACTTTCAACTTTACAATGCTTCACCTTTCAACTTTATATGTTTTCAACTTTAGAATGTTTCACCTTTCAGCCTCCACTTTCAACTTGTGTTATTTTCAACTTTACAATGTTTCACCTTTCAGCTTCCACTTTCAACTTTTGACACTTTCAACTTCCTAATATTTTAACATTCAGCTTCCACTTTCAACTTTACATATTTCAACTTTACAATGTTTCAGCTTTAGCTTTCAACTTTTGACATTTTCAACTTTATAATGTTTCACCTTTTAGCTTGAACTTTCAACTTTTGACACTTTAACTTTCTAATGTTTTACCTTTCAGCTCCTACTTTTAATTTTTAACACTTTCTACTTTCTAATTTTTCACCCTTCAGCATCCACTTTCAACTTTACATATTTCAAATTTACAATATTTCAGCTTCAGCTTTTGAAACTTTCTAATGTTTCACTCTTCAGCCAAGGAATTCAGCAATTTGAGCATTCCCTTTTCAGCTCTCTGCATTCACACGCATTTTCCGCTAGGAAATGCACTTTCTAGTTAGTGTGAATGCAGAGGCATTCACACTATTGTTATCCTACGTATTTATTATTATTAGTGTGAATGCAGAGGCATTCACACTATTGTTATCCTACGTATTTATTATTATTTTTTTTTTTATTATTCTCCCACTTTTCGACGGCTAACTACTTCCGCATACTTTAAGCTAGAAACACCATTCAAACGTCAAAATGTTCAGCTTCTTTTGGAATAGGTTGCTTGTATTTTTCTTATTAAAATGTTTTATACTTTTTATAAAATTCAACTTTATTTAAAATATTTTTCCCATTGAAATGAATGGGGAGACTCTTCAAATCTCTTTCAAAATTCAGCTTTTTTTCAACCTTCATAACTTCAGCATACTTTCAGCTAGAGCAATCATTTAAATTTTAAACAATTCAACACATTTTCAGCTTTTAAAATATGTTTTCAGCTTTTTTATATCTTTTACAGATTTTTATAAATCACAGTTTAAGTTTAATGAAGAATTTGGATTTTGACCTAATT
Organism: Danionella cerebrum; assembly: GCA_007224835.1. Taxonomy (NCBI): domain Eukaryota; kingdom Metazoa; phylum Chordata; class Actinopteri; order Cypriniformes; family Danionidae; genus Danionella; species Danionella cerebrum. Next base: position 82,056 of record SRMA01026691.1, read on the forward strand.
CTGCTCCACTCTAGCTTCCACTCTAATTTTTCACATCTCAAACTTTTTCATCAATTCCTCTCTCCTAAACTAAACTTTAACATTTATGCACAAAATTTATATTAAAGTAGTAGAGAAATTTGTCCTCTTTCCAAAGATGCAGTTGTTTCTTTCATATGACCTACGGTTTTTAAACTAGGAGGGCTAAACCTTAACGAGGGAAGCAAATTGCTCCATTAAGATCAATGCATTTCACCCAGAAAAGTATGCTCCAAAGTTTTAAATTAAGGCTTTTTCTAACTCACCATAACTCCTAGATTTTTCCACATATCGTTAAAAATTTTACATCATAATCTTCATTGAGGCCTTCTGCTTCTCACAAAGAAAGAATCATCTCGATATGTCTTACGGTTCTTCTGTAATGTTTATTTGTTTGAGGCATGGTCAAAATCTGAGAAATGTCTCCTCGATTCAAAAAGTGGCAGCTGGAGCCAGCTGGGCCTAATTTGAATACTGAAATTTGATTGGCTAAGGCTGTCCCATAGACTTAAAATGGGCCATAGAGATGCATTGCTCCCATTCATTTCAATGGGGCAATTAATTCCCTAATGATCCTATAGTAAAAGTGCTTTTGTAATTGGTTCACAATGGAGAGTCATAGCAAGATTGAGGATGCATATAACTAATCCGGCCAATCATTGCTTATGATTTAACATAAATTCATCAAGCCACGCCCACTTTTCAACATCATTTTTGAATGTCAAATATCTTCTAAGTGGAACATCGTAGAGACATGGGAGTTGTTTTATATTGATCTAGGTTGAATGTAGATTAAACAGGATGTCACCAACTCATCCATAGCAACCAAATTATTTACCATAGCAACCAAATTAACACTTCTCTATCTCAGCCTAGGAAAATGCCAGAGACACAGGAGTTGGTCTAATTGACTTGTAGTCACACAGGGAACATTATATAATATCAATGACCCCTCCATAGCAACCATACTGGTTACCATAGCAACCAAACTGACAAATCTCTTTCTCAGCTTAAGAAAATGAGAGAGACATGGGAGTTGGTCTAAATGACTTGTAGTAACACAGGGAACATTATATAATGTCACTGACCCCTCCATAGCAACCATACTGGTTACCATAGCAACCAAATTGACACATCTCTATCTCAGCTTAGGAAAATGCTAGAGACACGGGAGTTGGTCTAAATGACTTGTAGTCACACAGGGAACATTATATAATGTCACTGACCCCTCCATAGCAACCATACTGGTTACCATAGCAACCCAATTGACACATCTATATCTCAGCTTAGGAAAATGAAAGAGACACAGGAGTTGGTCTAAATGACTTGTAGTCACACAGGGAACATCATATAATGTCACTGACCCCTCCATAGCAACCATACTGGTTACCATAGCAACCAAATTGACACATCTCTATCTCAGCTTAGAAAATGCCACAGACACAGAAGTTGGTCTAATTGACTTGTAGTCACACAGGGAACATTATATAATGTCACTGACCCCTCCATAGCAACCATACTGGTTACCATAGCAACCAAATTAACACATCTCTATCTCAGCTTAGGAAAATGAGAGAGACACGGGAGTTGGTCTAAATGACTTGTAGTCACACAGGAACATTATATAATGTCACTGACCCCTCCATAGCAACCATACTGGTTACCATAGCAACCAAATTGACACAACTCTATCTCAGCTTAGGAATATTAGAGAGACACAGGAGTTGGTCTAAATGACTTGTCACACAGGGAACATTATATAATGTCACTGACCCCTCCATAGCAACCATACTGGTTACCATAGCAACCCAATTGACACATCTCTCCCTCAGCTTAGGAAAGTGCTAGAGACATGGGGTGAGTTTGTTTCAATAATTGTGACCCCGGTAACAATCACTGAGGTAACTAAACCATCCATAGCAACCAGATGGTTACCATAGCAACCAAATTGGCATATCTCTATCTCAGCTTAGGAAAATGCTAGAGACACAGGGGTTGGTGTATTTTACCTGTAGTCACTCAAGGAACATTATGTGATACTGACCCCTCCATAGCAACCAGACGTGTTACCATAGCAACCCAATTGGCATTTCTCTAACTCAGCTTATCGAAATGCTAGAGACATGGGGATAGGTTTAATTTACTCGTAGTCACACAGATAACAATATTATGTCTGTGACCCCTCCATAGCAACCTTACTTATTACTATAGCAACCCAATTGATTGACATTTTCAACTTTACAATGTGTCACATTTATTTTAGGTTTCAACTTTTAGCTTCCACTTTCAAATTTGACAATTTTAATTGTCTAATGTTTTACCTTTCAGCTTCCACAATTATTTTGACACTTTTTACTTTCGAATGTTTCACATTTCAGCTTCCACTTTCAACTTTTGACACTTTCAACTTTCTAATATTCTACCCTTCAGCTTCCACTTTAAACCTTACATATTTCAACTTTCAGCTTCAGCTTTCAACTTTTGAAATTTTCAACTTTATAATGTTTCACCTTTTAGCTTCAACTTTCAACTTTTGACAATGTAACTCTCTAATGTTTCACCATTTAGCCAAGGAATTCAGCAATTTTAAGCATTCTCTTTCAGCTCTCTGCATTCACACGCATTTTCCGCTAGGAAATGCATTTTCTAGTTATTATTATTTTTTTTATTCTTATTCCCCCCCCTTTTTCCGGAGCCTACTACTTCAGCATACTTTGCCCTAGAAACACCATTCAAACATCAAAACGTTCAGCTTTTTTTGCTCTATGTTGCTCGTATACAGCTTTTTGATATCTTTTATACTTTTTATAAAATTTAACTTTATTTAAAATATTTTTTCCCATTGAAATGAATGGGGAGACTCTTCAAATCTCTTTTAAATCTTCAGCTTTTTTCAACCTTCATAACTTCAGCATACTTTCAGCTAGAGCAATCATTCAACTTTTAAACAATTCAACACATTTTCAGCTTTTAAAAAATGTTTTCAGCTTTTTCATATCTTTTACAGATTTTTATTAATCACAGTTTAAGTTTAATGAAGAATTTGGATTTTGACCTAATTCTGCTCCACTCTAGCTTCCACTCTAATTTTTCACATCTCAAACTTCTTCATCAATTCCTCTCTCCTAAACTATACTTTACCTTTTATGCACAAAATTTATATTAAAGTAGTAGAGAAATTTGTCCTCTTTCCAAAGATGTAGTTGTTTCTTTCATATGACCTACGGTTTTTAAACTAGGAGGGCTAAACCTTAACGAGGGAAGCAAATTGCTCCATTGAGATCAATGCATTTCACCCAGAAAATAATGCTTGAATGTTTGAAATTAAGGCATTTTCTAACTCGCCATAACTAATAGAATTTTCCACATATCTAAAAAAAATTTACACCATAATCTTCATTCAGGCCTTCTGCTTCTCACACAGAAAGAATCATCTCGATATGTTATACGGTTCTTCTGTAATGTTTATTTGTTTGAGGCATGGTCAAAATCTGAGAAATGTCTCCTCGATTCGAAAAGTGGCAGTTGGAGGCAGCTGACTAATTACCTTAACTAATTTAAATACCGAAATTTGATTGGCTTAGGCTTCCCATAGACTCACAATGGGCCATAGAGATGCATTGCTGCCATTCATTTCAATGGGGCAATTGATTCCCATATGATACTATTGTAAAAGTGCTTTTGTAATTGGTTCACAATGGAGAGTCATAGCAACATTAATGATGCATATAACTAATCCAGCCAATCATTGCTTATGATTTAACATAAATTCATCAAGCCACGCCCACTTTTCAACATTATTTTTGAATGTCAAATATCTTCTAAGTGGAACATCGTAGAAACATGGGAGTTGTTTTATATTGATCTAAGTTGAATGTAGATTACAACATGATGTCACCAACTCATCCATAGCAACCAGATTAATTTCCATAGCAACCCAATTGACACATCTCTATCTCAGCCCAGGAAAATGCTAGAGACACAGGAGTTGGTCTAATTGACTTATAGTCACACAGGGAACATTATATAATGTCAATGACCCCTCCATAGCAACCATAATGGTTACCATAGCAACCTGATTGACACATCTCTATCTCACCTTAGGAAAATGCTAGAGACATGGGGGTGAGTTTGTTTCACTAATAGCGACCCCGGGAACATTCATTGAGGTACCTGACCCTCCATAGCAACCATACTGGTTACCATAGCAACCCAGTTGACACATTTCTATCTCAGATTTGGAAAACGACAGAGACACAGGAGTTGTTCTAAATGACTTGTAGTCACACTGGGAACATCATACAATGTCACTGTACCCTCCATAGCAACCATACTGGTTACCATAGCAACCAAATTGACACATCTCTATCTCAGTTTAGGAAAATGAGAGAGACACGGGAGTTGGTCTAAATGACTTGTAGTCACACAGGCAACATTATATAATGTCACTTACCCTCCATAGCAACCATACTGGTTACCATAGCAACCAAATTGACACATCTCTATCTCAGCTTAGGAAAATGCTAGAGACACGGGAGTCAGTCCAAATGACTTGTAGTAGCACAGGGAACACTATACAGTGTCACTGACCCCTCCATAGCAACCATACTGGTTACCATAGCAACCAAATTGACACATCTCTATCTCAGCTTAGGAAAATAAGAGAGATACGGGAGTTTATCTAAATGACTTGTAGTCACACAGGGAACATTATATAATGTCACTGACTCCTACATAACAACCATACTGGTTACCATAGCAACCAAAATGACACATCTCTATCTCAGCCTAGTAAAAAGAGAGAGACACGGGAATGGGTCTAAATGACTTGTAGTCACACAGGGAACATTATATAATGTCACTGACCCCTCTATAGCAACCATACTGGTTACCATAGCAACCAAATTGACACATCTCTATCTCAGCTTAGGAAAATGAGGGAGACACGGGAGGTGGTCTAAATGACTTGTAGTCACACAGGGAACATTATATAATGTCACTGACTCCTCCATACAACCATACTGGTTACCATAGCAACCAAATTACACATCTCTATCTCAGCTTAGTAAAATGAGAGAGACACTGGAGTGGGTCTAAATGACTTGTAGTCACACAGGGAACATTATATAATGTCACTGACTCCTCCATAGCAACCATACTGGTTACCATAGCAACCAAAATGACACATCTCTATCTCAGCTTAGTAAAATGAGAGAGACACGGGAGTGGGTCTAAATGACTTGTAGTCACACAGGGAACATTATATAATGTCACTGACCCCTCCATAGCAACCATACTGGTTACCATAGCAACCAAATTGGCATATCCCTATATCAGCGTTGGAAAATGCTAGAGACATGGGGGTTGTTTTGTTTCACTCTTAGTGACACTGGGAACAATCTATTATGTAAATGACCTGTCCTGAGCGACCAGACTTTTTACCACAGAAACGCAATTGCCATATCTTTATCTTAGGTTTGGAAAATGCTAGACAGAATTTCAACTTACTTATATTATACCTTTTAGCTTCCACTTTCATCTTTTGCCACTTTCAACTTTCAAAAGTTTCACCTTCAGCTTCCACTTTCTATTTTTGACACTTTCAACTTTACAATGCTTCACCTTTCAACTTTATACGTTTTCAACTTTAAAATGTTTCACCTTTCAGCCTCCACTTTTAACTTTTGATATTTTCAACTTTACAATGTTTCACCTTCCAGCTTCCACTTTCAACTTTTGACACTTTCAACTTTCTAATATTTTAACATTCAGCTTCCACTTTAAACTTTACATATTTCAACTTTACGTTTCAGCTTTCAAATTTTGACACTTTTCAAATTACAGTGTTTCACCTTTTAGCTTCAACTTTCAACTTTTAACACTTTTAACTTTCTAATGTTTCACCGTTCAGCCAAGGAATTCAGCAATTTTAAGCATTCTCTTTCAGCTCTCTGCATTCACACGCATTTTCCGCTAGGAAATGCACTTTCTAGTTATTATTATTCTTCTTATTCCCCCCCCTTTTTCCGGAGCCTACTACTTCAGCATACTTTGCCCTAGAAACACCATTCAAACGTCAAAACGTACAGCTTTTTTTGCTCTATGTTGCTCGTATACAGCTTTTTGATATCTTTTATACTTTTTATAAAATTTAACTTTATTTAAAATATTTTTCCCATTGAAATGAATGGGGAGACTCTTCAAATCTCTTTAAATCTTCAGCTTTTTTTCAATCTTCTTAACTTCAGCATACTTTCAGCTAGAGCAATCATTCAAATTTTAAACAATTCAACACATTTTCAGCTTTTAAAAGCTCTTTTCAGCTTTTACATATCTTTTACAGATTTTAATAAATCACAGTTTAAGTTTAATAAAGAATTTGGATTTTGACCTAATTCTGCTCCACTCTAGCTTCCACTCTAATTTTTCACATCTCAAACTTCTTCATCAATTCCTCTCTCCTAAACTAAACTTTACCCTTTATGCACAAAATTTATATTAAAGTGGTAGAGAAATTTGTCCTCTTTCCAAAGATGCAGTTGTTTCTTTCATATGACCTATGATTTTTAAACTAGAAGGGCTAAACCTTAACGAGGGAAGAAAATTGCTCCATTAAGATCAATGCATTTCACCCAAATGATACTGCTTGAAAATTATACATTAAGGCTTTTTGTAACTCGCCATAACTCCTAAAATTTTTCACATATCGTTATCAAATTTACATTATAGTCTTCATTGAAGTCTTCCGCTTCTCACAAAGTAAGAATCATCTCGATATGTCTTACGGTTCTTCTGTAATGTTTATTTGTTTGAGGCATGGTCAAAATCTGAGAAATGTCTCTTCGATTCAAAAAGTGGCAGTTGGAGCCAGCTGGGCCTAATTTGAATACTGAAATTTGATTGGCTAAGGCTGCCCCATAGACTTAGAATGGGCCATAGAGATGCATTGCTCCCATTCATTTCAATGGGGCAATTGATTCCCATATGATCTTATTTTAAAAGTGCTTTTGTAATTGGTTCACAATGGAGATTCATAGCAAGATTGAGGATGCATATAACTAATCCAGCCAATCATTGCTTATGATTTAACATAAATTCATCAAGCCACGCCCACTTTTCAACATCATTTTTGAATGTCAAATATCTTCTAAGTGGAACATCGTAGAGACATGGGAGTTGTTTTATATTGATCTAAGTTGAATGTAGATTAAACATGATGTCACCATCTCATCCATAGCAACCAAATTATTTACCATAGCAACCAAGTTGACACATTTCTATCTCAGCTTAGGGAAACGAGAGAGACACGGGAGTTGGTCTAAATGACTTTTAGTCACACAGGGAACATTATATAATGTCACTGACCCCTCCATAGCAACCATACTGGTTACCATAGCAACCAAATTGACACATCTCTATCTCAGTTTAGGAAAATGAGAGAGACACGGGAGTTGGTCTAAATGACTTGTAGTCACACAGGCAACATTATATAATGTCACTGACCCCTCCATAGCAACCATACTGGTTACCATAGCAACCAAATTGACACATCTCTATATCAGTTTAGGAAAATGAGAGAGAAACGGGAGTTGGTCTAAATGACTTGTAGTCACACAGGGAACATTATATAATGTCACTTACCCCTCCATAGCAACCATACTGGTTACCATAGCAACCAAGTTGACACATTTCTATCTCAGCTTAGGGAAACGAGAGAGACACAGGAGTTGGACTAATTGAATTGTAGTCACACAGGGAACATCATATAATGTCACTGACCCCTCCATAGCAACCATACGGGTTACCATAGCAACCAAATTGACACATCTCTATCTCAGCTTAGGAAAATGCTAGAGACACGGGAGTTGGTCTAAATGACTTGTAGTCACACAGGGAACATTATATAATGTCACTGACCCCTCCATAGCAACCATACTGGTTACCATAGGAACCCAGTTGACACATCTCTATCTCAGCTTTGGAAAACGACAGAGACACAGGAGTTGGTCTAAATGACTTGTAGTCACACAGGGGACATTATATAATGTCACTGACCCCTCCATAGCAACCATACAGGTTACCATAGCAACCAAATTGACACATCTCTATCTCAGTTTAGGAAATTGAGAGAGACACGGGAGTTGGTCTAAATGACTTGTAGTCACACAGGGAACATTATATAATGTCACTGACCCCTCCATAGCAACCATACTGGTTACCATAGCAACCCAATTGACACATCTCTCCCTCAGCTTAGGAAAGTGCTAGAGACATGTCGGAGAGTTTGTTTCAATAATTTTGACCCCGGTAACAATTACTGGGGTAACTAAACCATCCATAGCAACCATATGGTTACCATAGCAACCAAATTGGCATATCTCTATCTCAGCTTAGGAAAATGCTAGAGACACAGGGGTTGGTGTAATTTACCTGTAGTCACTCAAGGAACATTATATGATCTTACTGACCCCTCCATAGCAACCAGACGTGTTACCATAACAACCCAATTGGCATTTCTCTAACTCAGCTTAGCGAAATGCTAGAGACATGGGGGTAGGTTTAATTTACTCGTAGTCACACAGATAACAATATATTATGTCTGTGACCCCTCGATAGCAACCATACTTATTACCATAGCAACCCAATTGACTGACATTTTCAACTTTACAATGTGTCACATTTATTTTTATGTTTCAACTTTCAGCTTCCACTTTCAAATTTGACTATTTTAACTGTCTAATGTTTTACCTTTCGGCTTCGACAATTAATTTGACACTTTTTACTTTCTAATGTTTCATATTTCAGCTTCCACTTTCAACTTTCTAATATTTTACCCTTCAGCTTCCACTTTCAACTTTACATATTTCTACTTTACAATGTTTCAGCTTCAGCTTTAAACTTTTGACATTTTCAACTTTACAATGTTTCACCCTTTAGCTTCAACTTTCAACTTTTGACACTTTAACTCTCTAATGTTTTACCTTTCAGCTCCCACTTTTAATTTTCAACACTTTCTTCTCTCTAATGTTTCACCCTTCAGCTTCCACTTTTAACTTTTTATATTTCAACTTTACAATGTTTCAGCTTCAGCTTTCAAATTTTGACACTTTTCAAATTACAATGTTTCACCTTTTAGCTTCAACTTTCAAATTTTGACACTTTTAACTTTCTAATAATTCACCGTTCAGACAAGGAATTCAGCAATTTTAAGCATTCTCTTTCAGCTCTCTGCATTCACACGCATTTTCCGCTAGGAAATGCACTTTCTAGTTATTTTTATTCCCCCCCTTTTTTTATAAGTCAACTACTTCAGCATCCTTTGGCCTAGAAACACCATTCAAACTTTAAAATGTTCAGCTTTTTTCAGACTAGGTTGCTATTACATATCACTTTTCAAACTTTTATACTTTTTATAAAATTTAACTTTATTTAAAATATTTTTCCCATTGAAATGAATGGGAAACACTTCAACTCTCTTTCAATCTTCAGCTTTTTTTCAACCTTCATAACTTCAGCATACTTTCAGCTAGAGCAATCATTCAAATTTTTAACACTTCCACACATTTTCAGCTTTTAAAATATGTTTTCAGCTTTTTCATATCTTTTACAGATTTTTATAAATAACAGTTTAAGTTTAATGAAGAATTTGGATTTTGACCTAATTCTGCTCCACTCTAGCTTCCACTCTAATTTTCCACATCTCAAACTTCTTCATCTATTCCTCTCTCCTAAACTAAACTTTCCTCTTTATGCACAAAATTATTATTAAAGTAGTAGAGAAATTTGTCCTCTTTCCAAAGATGCAGTTGTTTTTTTCATATGACCTACGGTTTTTAAACTAGGAGGGCTAAACCTTAACGAGGGAAGAAAATTGCTCCATTAGGATCAATGCATTTCACCCAGAAAATGATGCTCCAAAGTTTTAAATAAAGGATTTTTCTAACTCGCCATAACTCCTAGATTTCTCCACATATCGTTAAAAAATTTACATCATAATCTTCATTGAGGCCTTCTGCTTCTCACAAAGAAAGAATCATCTTGATATGTCTTACGGTTCTTCTGTAATCTTTATTTGTTTGAGGCATGGTCAAAATCTGAGAAATGTCTCCTCGATTCGAAAAGTGGCAGTTGGAGGCAGCTATTAATCAACTAATTTGAATAACGAAATTTGATTGGCTTAGCCTTCCCATAGACTCACAATGGGCCGTAGAGATGCATTGCTGCCATTCATTTCAATGGGGCAATTGATTCCCATATGATCCTTTTGTAAAAGAGCTTTTGTAATTGGTTCACAATGGAGATTTAAAGCAACATTAAGGATGCGTATTAATAATCCAGCCAATCAATACTTATGATTTAACATTAATTCAACAAGCCACGCCCACTTTTCAACATCATTTTTGAATGTCAAATATCTTCTAAGTGGAACATCGTAGAAACATGGGATTTGTTTTATATTGATCTAGGTTGAATGTAGATTACAACATGATGTCACTAACTCATCCATAGCAACCAGATTATTTACCATAGCAGCCAAACCGGATAATCTTTATCTCAGCCTAGGAAAATGCTAGAGACACAGGAGTTGGTCTAATTGACTTGTAGTCAAACAGGGAACCTTATAAAATGTCAATGACCCCTCCATAGCAACCATACTGGTTACCATAGCAACCCAGCTGACACATCTCTATCTCATCTTAGGAAAATGAGAGAGACACGGGAGTTGGTCTAAATGACTTGTAGTCACACAGGGAACATTATATATTGTCACTGACCCCTCCATAGCAACCATACTGGTTACCATAGCAACCAAATTGGCGCATCTCTATCTCAGCTTTGGAAAATGCTAGAGACATGGGGGTTGGTGTAATTTACTTGTAGTCACACAGGGGTCAATATATTGTGTCAATGACTCCTTCATAGCAACCAT
>SRMA01026692.1:0-10039 GCA_007224835.1 Danionella cerebrum
AATTTAGGACCTCGTTTAAAGGAACCCATCGAGGAAGTAATGGCAACAGACTCATCAGCAACATTGCTTCCATCACACACAAAGCAAACTTTCAAAGTAAGTTCATATTCAAAACACTTGTTAAATTAAATTTTCTGTATATTCATTATATATTGTATTTGTACATTTTTTTATGTGTATACAACATCATGTAAATAAAGATTGATGAATAATTGTGTACTTTTTCTAGTATCGGATGTTTTTTAAAATTCAACACCAAGGGTCCCGGTCCAGAAGTGCCATGTATTGTCGGAACTGGAGGAAGAGAATTAAAAATGACCCTTTAAGACACGTGTCAAACTCAAGACCCGCGGGCCAGATGTGGCCTGCCATGTAATCTAATGTGGCCCGCGAGAGCTTAAAAGTTTTTGTAGTGTCTGAAAAAAAAAAATAAAAAATTTCCCACAATGCCTGTAGCCGCAACGGTGTTTCCACATCCATACTCACGAGTGAAACTGCAGAGCTGCCGTTTCTCGCACATTGAATGTAAGACTCTCGCATTTGAGTGATCTCTCTCGCTACACCTCCGATTTCTTGCACTAAAATAAATTTCAAGATGTGAAATGGACACAGCTAATGGTTTATCTGTGGTCTGTTTCTTGAGCCTGATGATAAAAGATGATCGATATGCATTGTCTTCAGTCTGTGAGGGTTTTATTTCCGCTAAACAAATTACAATAATGCTATTTTTCTTTATTCACTTGGACAGTTTGATCCTTCATTAATGGAGTTATGTGGGTTTTCATAAGCTGACAAAACTCAAAAGGATTTATATTAGAATAACATGCATGCAATTGTTTCTATGCAACTGAATTGTCTCTTAAATAAGTGATAAATAATGAGTTATTTAACATTAAGGAGTAGTTACATTTATTTTTACATTACATTCAATTACATTGTTTTACAAGTTACATCTGGCCCTTTGAGGATAGCCATTATGCTAATGTGGCCCTCGGTGAAAATGAGTTTGACACCCGTGCTTTAAGATATGCTCAATACAAATCTTTTGAACATGCAACTTGATGCAAGATGCAGAGAGTACAGAAGAAAGAAAGCAGAGGCTGCTGGTGGTGCATGTGCTGTGTTCTAAGGACTCAATTTCATGTCAAATTTTCCAGTATTGAAAAAAAAGCAAAACACTTTAAACGTAATAAAATAATTTAAATGTATTTTTAGAGCTTTGTTGAGTAAACATAAAATTGCTGCCCAGGCGGCACGGTAGCACAGCGGGTAGTACTGTGGCCTTTCAATTAGAAGGATGTTGGTTAAAGGCTTGCTGGTGACCTTCCTGTAGGGAGTTTGCATGTTTCCTCAGGGAATTCCGGTTTCCCACACAATCCCAAAAACAAAATGAATGAATGAATAAATATACTGCCTATTTTCTCCCCCAAAAACCCACATTATTATTCTATAATTGAAATGTTCCTGTTGAGGTTGAAAGCTTAACAGGACTTTAGCAGTTTAAGTAGAGAAAAACGTTGATTTCTGTTTATTTGTTTTGTAGAAAAATTTTAAGCATTATTTGTGAATCTGTTTAGAAAGTTTGCCAATCAATGAACAGAAAGCTCCACAAATTTCCAGTTTGCATTTAATGAACAAACTATTTGTATAAAAATAATTTAAAGTATAGCTTCATGCACACTCGATCATATTCTTTACCCATTCTATAACAAAGCTAAGGGGTATATTGTTATTGAACTGTTTTGTAGTATTGTTTTGTCGTTACGGAACATCCAAACCTGCAGGTGGTGCTAACAACCACCGAGCTCTTAAATTAACGGACTCGACAAAAAGAAAGGGATATCCGCTATGAAAACAAGAGGAACAACCGTATAACTAACATTTTTATCTGAAGAAAATGGCAAAACTTCAGAATTTAAACGTTTTCTTGACAGAGAGACTGACTCTAGCGGCTCAGGAGATATTCAATGCTGTGGAAGGTGTATTTTTAGAGTATACAGAGGAGATTTGTCGCTCAAGACAAGAAATTGAGTTGCTGAAAAGGCGAATTGAGCTGACACGAGATCAGGTGGACTCAGGTTAGTAGATTCCCCTTAAACACGCTGTGTAGGTAAATATGGTGTGCTGCACGTCTCCATTTATTCATCAGTTGGCTTGAATCTGCCACCTTATGGTTGTATGAGCTCGGTGGAAATTAAACGTTTTAACTTTTAACAGTGATGTGTAATATTGTATTTCAGAAACACAGACTGAATCTCAAGAACAGAACTGCAGTCAGATCTTCTCTAAGGAATGGAAGGACACAGCGATGCAGATGAAGTTAGAAGTTTACACTCATCATGAGGAAAACGAAGCTCCTGTGTGCAGCACATCAGCATCTTCATCACAGTGTCTGGATGATTTTCAGGATCAAATATCCAGCAAAGACACTGCAGCCCAGTTCAAACACAGCCATGAGAATAGTTTTGTTAACCAAGAAATCCAGATTAAGGTTGAACCCGAGACGATGGAAGCAAATGTGTCTTTTCAGTTGGATGGAAATGATTTAGGAGATGGTTTAAAAGAACCCGTGGAGGATCCACTCAGCAACGGAATCATCATCAGCAATATTGGTTCCCTCACACACCAGACGAAACCTTTCAAAGTAAGTTCACATTCTGGAATATTAAAAACGTTGTGTGATTTTGTTATTAAATTGGTGTTTTGTTACAGGCACCGTTCATAAATCAAGGTACACTGTTGCAACACATGATGGAGCTGGGCCCGATACATGAGAGGTACTGAAGTTTTCCTTCAAAATCATAAGCAAAACTGAATTGTGAACATTGATATTCCAACTCACGATCAGGGAAACACATTAGTGTGCTTCATAAATACACTTTGATTTGCTTGGAAATGTGCTTGATTTGCTTTGTGAAGTGAAAGTTTATGTGAACCGCTTCTTCTTCTTTCACTTCTTCTTCTGCTTCCACCATGTGTCAATGACAGCCCCATGAACAGCTTGCAAAAAAGTTTTGGCACAGTTGGCCATTATGAGTATTCTGACTCAATCAGGACCCTCTAACTCAAACTCTATAGCGTCTCAACTAATCTAAAATTGCACTTATGTTTATGTTAATAACTTTTGAATGGTATAGTGTAGAAACAAAATTCTTGTTGCTGCTTACTCCTTGGCTCTGGCCAATTCTACATGGACTATATAACGCTATTGCACTTTATGCTAATTTTGGATTCTTTTCAATACCTACTTGTGTGAACTTTCATTTCATTTGACAGTTTCATTCAATTTCCACCAAATTTGTTTCATATCATCCTCTGACCATGCTGACTAAAAGTTACGGAATTCAAGTTGATTCAACAAAGTATTAATGAATAGGTCATGAACAATTATGACACACTCAACCAAAATGGTTGTAAGGCTATATTTGAGTATATATCTGAGGCTGTCTGCTGAGTTTGAGCACAGTGCCCCCTAGAGGTCACGAGATAGAAACTGTGCTTTTTACCTTATATTTATATACCTGTTCATTATAAAACCATAAAATTGAAACAACCATTTTAAGTATGTCTGCAATTTTAAATATCAGACATCTTGGATTTTGTCGAGTCGCAAATGCATCAACATATCTTTACAAAAGTTTTCTTGCATGTTTGGTAACATGTCCAGAAGGTACCCAACAAGTTTTGTGGTAAAGCCACTAAACAAAATGGTAGTAACGTTTAACATTTGTTATTATAACTATGATCTGAGCTTGCCTACCGAGTTTCAGAACAGTGTCTCCTATTGGTCAGAAGATATACACATTGGCTTATTGTCTTTTAATTCTATATCAGTTCATACGTAAAGTTGGTTCTAAAATGTTCTGACCATCCTACTGAGTCTGGCTCAACGTTTTATGGCAAAAAAAAGTAAATACTGCTCAAACCATTTGAATTTGATTTAGTTGTATTTCATTATAGTTTAAAATCGATAAATCATTGTTTTTCTGTTAGGTACTTGGCTCCGTGTTGGGTACATGTGCTTGTAATATTTCCTATACAACTACTGTAGATTGCTGGTAAAGGTCTTAAGTTGACCCTGTAAACTTTAAATATTAAACTAAACTCTAGGCTACAGGAAGCCATGTATCTTGTGTTTCTAAACCTGAGATAACCCTTTTCTCATTTGTAAATTAGTTTGAGCTGTAAAGGTGAGCACTAACTTTGTAGTCAATAGGAATCTGTTCCTTTCAGACACAAGTCTTTGTCCATTTTAACCCTCCTAAGTCCATTTGGTTCCTAAAAAGAATAGTTGGGGTTAATGTAGTGCTGGGCGATATGGAAAAATCATATATCACGATATGAATTATTTTATATCACGATAACGATATATATCACGATATACCACAATAAAGTACGTTTTCAGTTATTCTCTGAAAAGTTTGACAAAAAATATCATTGCATACTTTTTTTTGCAACTTTATTTTGAAGTGACATTTAACTGAACTGTCACAAATGAGAAAAACTACATTTTAGTGCAGCAATGTAAACGTATCAAATGACAACAGATGTGGTGGAGGTAGAGCTACAGTAGCCTTCACATTTTTTTAACCACATCATAGTTATTTAAATAGTATTATAAAAATAAACTATTTAAAATAAAATAATGGACCACACTGCAAACATCCTTCTCTACTTGGGCCCGGCATGCGTTATATAAGTGAGGCAACTCAACATTACTGAAGTGCTTACGACTGGGCATAACGTATCTCGGGTCAAGCACTTTGACGAGGTCTCGGAAGCTACCCTTCTCAGCTGCATACACGGGATCATGCCTTTACAACAGTAATGCAAGATGGCACATGTGATTTCTTTATGGCGCTGGGACATTTTTTTCATACGGTGTGCATTTTATGAAAGACTCTTTAATTTTAGGCTGGCTATATTTTTTTCTCGCCACTTGCCCGTGCATATTTGCATACTGACTTTGCCTAACTTTGTGGCGCGGTCACGTGACAAAAGAACGAAATGACCCGGACTTGCTGAAAGACCTAATCTTTCGGAGAGACTCGCAAAAAGACCTAATCTTTTCGGGTTCCGGCTCATGGCCGCTCCGTAATGTTAACCAATGCAGCATGAGCTGGAAAGAAAAAAGACCGAAAGGACCCGGACTCGCTAAAAGAACGAATCTTTTCGGATCCCGGCACTATAGCGGTCACGTGACAAAAGTGCTAAAGAAGCCAGTCCGGACTGAGTGCACGGACTGCACACGTTAACGTCAGAGTGAAGTAATTTTGTGTCGAACAAAAGAGATTTAAATCTAAAGAAGACAGATCAGAGTTTGGGTAAACCAGACTAAAAGACCCAGGTAGGCTTTAGTAATATATTTATATTCATTTTAAATTTAGCATTATAGTTTTGTCTTATTTGTAGTGTGATTCGCGTTTGTGTATAAAACGCTAGTAGATGTGGAAGTACACACAACATTTATTGATATTTTAGTAAAATGAACGAAATGACTCGAAAAAAGATCCGTTCATTTTACTGAACGAGACTCAAAGAACCGAATCCGTAAAATGATCCGAACTTCCCATCACTACTAGCGTAAAGCATGTCGCAACAACGTAAAGCGTCCCGTCGCAAAATCACAAGACGGAGTTTCTTTGCGAAGAAGTTTTATTCTTGATTATCACTTATATAAAGGGTAGAGTATGCATTGCATAGCCACAAGACATTATCATACATTTGTCATAGCCTATTTAATGCAATATTTTCTTTAGTAATTGATAAAATTAGGTTAGAAACGATAGAAACGATAGAACGAGAAATAGGACGATAGACACTTTTCTATCGTCCCCACGATATATATCGTCATAGCAATACCAGACATGCAAACAAATTCATTATTCAGAATTTACTGCTCAAATAAGCTTAACTGCTGTTCTGTCCTGTAACTACGGTGGCCCATTAGTTCACAATCATCTTTGCGTGTACAACGTGCAAATCAAAAACACTCATTTAAATGTTTTGAGCTTTATTTGTGTTTTTATATTTGTTTGTTTGGTTTTTTTTTTTACAAAAATGAAAATTTCCCTTTAATCCTGCTCATTCATTTCCTTCCTGCTTATTCCCTCAGTGGGTCACGGGGGTCTGCTGGTTCTGGTGGGAAGCACTTGTGGTCTTCCAGTTAGAACGTTGCCAGTTCGGGTAGCTCCAGGATGTTTGTGGGCTCTAGCCTTCAGGATGGTATTCTTCCCACTCCTTTATCTTTTCCCCTCACCTACATCTCCTGTTCACTCCCCTTTTCCTTTTAACACCCTGCTGTCCTGATGTAATTAATGCAAACTGGTCGACGGGAAAAATAAATAATAAAAACATAATTCACTGCTGAAGAGAACACCACAACAGTTGCTCACTACCCTTGGGATTTATAAAACTGTCCAGCTCAAATGAACCATCTACTCCCCCATGTGGTGGCTTTTGAGCAGGACAGGAAAAGGTTAAACAAAAGAAGGTGAACGGTCACTTGTGACCTTCCTGGAAGGAGTTTGCATGTTCTACCTGTGCTTGCATGGGTTTTGTCCGGTTTTCCCCACAAACACGGGTTCGGATCATTTAACGAAAATGTCCTGTTTTAACTAAACTGGAATCCATTTCAAAAGACCACAGGTATTTGTAGGCTGTCAGGAGTTGGATGGGAGTGGGAGTAATTTTGAGTGGGATGGGATGGGACCAGGATTCAGTTCTACAGGAGTGGGACAGGACAGGATTTATTTTTTTACTCTGGTCCAGGATTGGGATGGTATTTTTTTTCAAGGGAATGGGACAGGAGTGAAAATCCACTCCAGTGTCATGCTCTACTACAGATGTCATTTATTTTATTGTCAAGAACGAATATTGACAATGAATTTCAGGTAGCGTGTCACAATAAACAACCTTGAGGCTTGATCACCAAAAGTGCAAAGAACCCTATTGTAATTGCTCAGAAAATGACTGTTTTGCAGCTATTGTGCATTTTTGAGGGTCTAAATTTTCTCAGAAAAGTCGCCACATTTCACACACATCAGAACTCGTAAAGTACAGCTAATTTTGAGCTAATGCTTTGTCGTATGCAAATGAAATCCAGTACAAAGACTTCCAAATCAGCAACATGGATTGCATTTCCAAAATCCACAGGAAGTCGTTTATTTAGCAAAAACCTCTAGAAATAGCCGCTTCTGCTCATGTCATACAACCTTCTCCTAGAGATTTCATCTGCTCGTCTCCTAACTGCATCAGTCTTACCTAAGGCATATGGGATGTTAAACTGCAAAGAATTTTGAATTTGTTGAATTATATGCAGACAGTGGTCATCAAAAAAATACATTTCACCATAAACAGGAAGTAGTTATTACTGAGCCAAAAATGTCAGACTGGGATCAAACTTTCAATATATGTTAAGAAACACAGGATTTAACATCGACGTGGTACTTTTTTCACCAATTTTGACATTTCTGACAATATTGTCCAACACAACACCAATATTCATTCTTATTCACAGCGCCACCTGGAGATCTTGACAGTTTATTTAGTGGTTTTCATTAATTAATTTGCCGTTTTGTTCCTGAAATGTTGCATGGTCTAAACAATTGGCCACTGAAAGCACCAGAGGGTAAAATGAAAAGTTTAAGTTAATTTTGAAAATATGTGTCTTCTGCAAATTGATTTTAAGGGTGGATATTGATTTTCTAGCCTCACTGGAAAGAGACCAGCAGAAGATCTACTGCTGTCTGTTAAGCAACTTTCTGTGCCCCACTCGTAGTTACCCTAGAAATAGTTTTCCGTTCAGAAAATCAATGAAACCATTTGTTGTTAAAGTGACTCATGATTTATAGCATTATTATTAAAAAGAAAATGTATACGATTTAAAATGTTATTAGAGACTCTTTAGGATTCTAACAGTTTGAAACTGTGGAGGAAAGCAGCCTTTTCTCAATTCAACAGTTTTGGATTCATAGTCATTCAGAACCACCCCCTTAATTTATACCCAATAAAAACCCTATATTATTATGTTGGTTTGCTTGCAAAGCCAACATATTGTTATCTCACTTAAACTTATTATTATTCTTCTTCTTCTTATTCTTCTTCTTCTGACAAAAATTCTACCGTCAACTCCTCCTAGCCCGTTTGAGCTACAGCCACGAAACCTTCCACACACCTCAAAGCTGTTCTGTATATTTATGCTATATCTTTTCGGACCGATTTGACCAGCGGTTTCCGTAAAAATCGCGAATTTCGGCCCAAAAATCGCCCAAGTCATTCCCTATGGGAGCCCTAGAGTGGTGATGTCATCGCTCACTCTAACTTTGAGCAAGCTCAGTCTTGTTGCTACTTGCACTGTTTTCTCAACTAAAAATTAACCTTTACACACACATTTTATATCTAAATGGTAGAGATTTTTGTCCTCTTTCAGTTGGTGCTGTTTTCATTTTTAAAAAACACACGGTTTTTACTCCAGGTGGCCTAAACCACAACGAGTGCACATAATTGCTCCATTCACCTCCATTCAAAAATTCTGGTGGATTCTGTTTAAAATCTCAATCGCAGGCTATTTTAACTCGCCATAAATCATTCAAACTTTATCACAGCTTCACAAAATTTACACCATTCTCTTCCCTAAAATCTTGGGATTCTAACAGTAAAAGAAATATTTCAATACCTCTGTTCATTCTTTCATAATGTTTATTTGTTTGAGGGTATGGATTTCTCTAAAATGAGCAGTTGCACAGAATCAAATGAAGGCTATTTGTAGCTCGCCATAATTTTTTTTATTTCTAATCACACCTTCACAAAATTTACAGCATTCTCTTCGTTAGGGTCTTCTGCTTCTGACAAAGAAAGAATCATTTCGAGATGTCTTACGGTTCTTCTATAATCTTTATTTGTTTGAGGCATGAAAATCGGATTTTCTCCAGCAGATTTGCCATCGTTTGAAAATCTGACAGTTGAGTCAGCTGACTCGTTTGAAAATCTGGCAGTTGATAACCCCAGGTGCAAGCTGATTTCAAATAAGTAGGTCAAAGGTGTCTCATTGACTTTCAATGGCCCATTGAAAAGAATGGAGCATGAACCCCATAGATCCTAATGTAAAAGAGCTTCTGTAATTGATTGACACTGGAAAGTCATACAAGCATTAAGGAAGCAAATTACTTATCCCGCCCATCATTGCTTGTGAATTAACATAAATTAATTAAGCCACACCCACTTTTGACATAACTTTCAATGTCAAATATCTTCTAAACGGAACACAGTAGAGACATGAGGGTTGCTTTATATTATTCTAAATGAAAAGTAGATTACAACATGATGTCACTAACTCCCCCATAGCAACCAAATTGTTTACCATAGCAACTATATAGCCACATCTCTATCTTAGCTTAGGAAAATGCTAGAGACTTGCTTCACCCATACCGACAGCTGAAACATATTATGTTAATGACACCTCCATAGCAACCAAACTGGTTACCATAGCAACCAATATGGCGCAGCTCTATCTCAGCTTTGGAAAGTCATAAAGACATGGGGGTTGATGTATTGACATGGGGAACAATGTGTTAGGTCACTGACCCCTCCATAGCAACCAGACTGGTTACCATAGCAACCAATTTTGCATGTACCTATCTCAGCTCAGGAAAATCATAGAGACATGGGGGTTGCCGTAATTTACTCGTATTCATATGGGGAACAATATATTAGGTCAGCGACCCCTCCATAGCAACCACACTGTTACCATAGCAAACAATATGGCGTATCTCTATCTCAGCTTACGAAAGTCATAGAGACATGGGGGTTGGTGTATTTTACTCGTGTGGACATGGGGAACAATATGTTAGGTCACTGACCCCTCCATAGCAACCAGACTGGTTACCATAGCAACCAATTTTGCATGTACCTTTCTCAGCTTATGAGAATCATAGAGACATGAGGGTGGGATTATGTTATTGTTGCGGAATTGACAACATTTAAAAAAAAGGTATTAACGGCACCAACGCAAGCCAACATCGAAGTTTGCGTGCAAACT
>SRMA01026692.1:10059-55476 GCA_007224835.1 Danionella cerebrum
CCTTAAAAAGTAAAAGTATAGGATTTTCGGAAAATAGGCCTCAGGGCTTAAGAGGTTAAAAAACTTGAGGCGGGGCTATCAGGGGTCACAGGGGTCTGCCGGTCCCTATCTCCAGCTGGGGGTACACCCTGGATAGTTCGCCAGTCCATCGCAGAGCAACAATCACTCACACATTCACACCTAAGGGGGATTTAGATTATTCAATTAACCTGATGCATGTTTTTGGGATTCTGGGGGAAACCGGAGGAAAGCATGGGGAGAACATAGAAACTCCTTCCAGGAAGGTCACCGGTGAGCCTCGAACTGAATCTTGTAACTGGAAGACCACAGTGCTATCCACTTTGCTCACTGCACCTTTAAATCATGCTAGTGGTAGCCTAAAACAACTTTCACTTAATCCAATGCTTCTGTGCTTTTCAATAAACCATTCCAAAGGAAAATGTATTTTACGTTTTGATCCGTGATCCTGGCCAAAAGCGTCCGATTTAACTTTGATGAAATATAAGACATGGATGATTTACAATGTGCAATTTTTACAAATAGTTACAGACTTGACAAACACATAATTTATGTAATTTTCATGAATATGTTTTACACGTTTTACCTTTTTTCCATTACTATTTAATGCTTGTATATTTAGCTTATCTTTTAGTTTTATTCAAAATATTGAATATTGACTGATATGAGGATAATCATTTGGACGGCCATTTCATTTGTGTGATTTAATAGCCATATCACCCATCCCTAATTCCCTACAATAAAAACATGACGAGACTAGATTAAGAGGATCAGATTAGACATGAATCTTTTGAGAATGTGATGTTCCAATCATAGAATTTGCATTTGCCCTCAAATTGGTGAAATGTAAAGCAGCCTGTTCTGCTAATGTAAATTCTGGAAGAAAAAAAAGAAGTGGTCACACAGAAAATCGACTTCACCTTGTCTTCAATGGGCATCACTTGCCGTTTGTATTTGTGTGGCGTACTTGTGGAATTTTATTTTGTGAGTGCGTGTAGGTATTATAATCTGGCACGTCGAGTTTGCAGTCGGGTTCCTTTCAGGACAGCGGCAGTTTGCGTTCTAGGCCTGAACTGACCCAACTGGCTCTATGCTCGACACATACATTTCTTTGGCAGTTGTGCGTATAGGGAGGAAATGTGTGGGACAGTTTGTCTCAGAATCTCTGTCTGTTATTATGGCTCTTTTATGGTGCTGTGCTGAACGTTCTAGCATTGTCGCCATCAAAGCCGGGGCTCTCCAGAGCTTTAGTGTGTGTTTCTGCATGTGTTCCTGTGTTTTCCTCATGGTCTCTATGCCAGGCTTGGCATTCCTGCCACATGAGTTGTTCTCCGTCTGTTGTCATAGTTAATGAAGTTTTTGAATCCCTGAAAGCATCTCTGTCCTTTCCAGCTCACATCTTTTGCAAAGGCTGTTTGCTTGTATTTATGACCCATGAGTGCCTAAATGTCGCACTTGCTCCAAAGTCGAACCAGTTATGCATTTGGTCTGTACAGCGATGGGGCCATAGTGCCATTATGATTGGAGGATCACCATAGCTACACGTTATAGAGTCACTATAGCATTAGCACTGTATGTTACACAATAACCACTCTTCTGGAAAATGCTAATCTTTGTTTTTCCAGAGAGACTTTGCTGTTTCTGCAAAGCATACACAGATATTCAAAGATGAGAATCCTGAATGTTATTTGAAAGTGGATCTTCTGGTTTTAGTCGTGCTCTTTTTAAAAAAGAAAAACAGGCCATTCACAACCAGGACATCTGGCTGAAGAGGGACCGCTTTTCTCGTACACCTTGCCCTACATACTTGTTAGTCCAGTGTGATGCTTTAGTTTGCTCAATCATTAACCCTCTACAACCTTAAAGGTCACAGGGATCATACATATAGTGAGGCTATAGTCAGTGTCAGTCATGCCGCCTTCACATGTCCAGACTGAAAATATCCCTGGTGTTCTCCGATTTCTCGGATCCTATGTGGCATACGATGAAACATTAACCAGGGCAGCCAATTAAGACACATTAAACATTTTCCCGAAGTCTCTTATCTGATTTGTCCCCTGTGTGCTCTGATAACAAGAGCCATATACCTAAGCAAGAGGGAATAGAGAAGATGTGGCATGTGAAGTCCAAAATTTCAACTAAACACCAAGTGTCCACACTCAGTTAATGATTCTGGAGACTTGTGAAAGCTGGGGCTAAATATATCGCACAATGTGCTCGTGGTTTTTGTTTCCCTTTAAAAACAAAAGAAAATGGCTGGCATTTTCAGGATTATGTTTATGTTTGATTATCTGGTAAATGCTAATGCTGCGTGGATTTCCTGGCAGTGGCCTAAATCATGTTTACAGTCAACTAAAACATTTTCCTTCACAATTCAGACTTTTTGGTTATCACCCTGTATGGTTTAACTGTGTGTTTGTTTTTCACGGTATTGTACAGTTTGGTAAAAGTTCTGATGAACAATTTGACTAATTGACTTAGTTGAGAAGTCGTGTTTTTTTCTTTATCTTTTTATATATTCATTGAAGTCTACCAATATACAGAAGGCAGATTAGCATGTATAATTGGCATAAATGCTCTGATTGGCCAACAAGTTTGGTTATGCATGGTCAACACGATTATCTATTAATTAACAAAATAGCAGCCAGCATAAAATATAGTTCCTCCATTATTGGTTCAAAAAGCTCATTTTGTGGTTTTACACATTACCATTTTCCTTATTTCTCAACATCTAATGAATCCTACTAACCTTTTACATGCAGCTGCCACTTTAATGAAATGAATGAAAGAGAGGCTCTGGTGGGAAGAAAACCAGAAGTATAGGAAAACAACCATGGCATTGATGACAAATTTAGAACTACCGCCAAATTGGGATGCAAATAAATGTTGAATCCAATGGGCTGTTGTTTTGAAGACCTAGAAAGTAATCTAAATATGTGACGTTATTGGTCAGAAAATGGCTCTGATGAACAAATCCTACAAGCGTTGAAGTAGGAACTTACTCAACCTGAAGACATCATTTTTCTTGATTTCTTTCATAATAATTCAGGCATTAAAAATATATAAATATCTTCACCGCTAAGACTTTTTACATTTGGTTTGCAGAGCTCTGTACAGTTCACAAATTCTGTGAACTTTAAAGTTACTCAGAAGTTAATTTTTTTGTTTAGCGTGAATTTAGCTCAAAACCATGCATTAATTAATCAAGAATGTATTGAGTGTTTAATCAATCATAGCTACAGTTCAGTTCACGTTGAATCTGAATTCATCATTTAACAGATATTTTTCCACGGGCTGTTGAGGCATAAGATACAATCGAGAATAATTAAATTCTATAGATATTTTCCTATGCTTGCCTGCAGTGATCTGTAAATGCTTAGAAAAGGTGTATTTTGATTATGTGATATTATTTCATTATGTACATATTTTCATTCAATGCGTTTAACCCTCGTTCCATGTTCATATTGTTTGTGTCTGTTAACAGCCACTAAATTAAATTACATTTGTATTTTTTTGCATGAATCTCTTTATCTACCTCAGTTTCAAAACCTCAAAACGATGTTTTTTTTTTTAAAAAAACATCCAGGATTTTTACCCTTTAATTGCTCAGATACTACATGATTTCTACATTACCTACTTTCAATATCAGGGCTCTAGAGTGCGACCATTTTGGTCGCATATGCAACCTAATTTCTCAATGGTGCGACTAAAAAAAATCAGAGGTTGCACCGGTGCGACCCGTCGTTCGAGGGGTAAAAAAAAACTAAACTCCGTCTACGGCCGGTCCGCCTCCTGCGCGCGGCTCACAACACGCGTATCACCCATTCATGCGTCTCAGTACGCACCTATCGCGGCAAGCGCGCCGCTCAATTCGCGTTTACCGCGCCGCTGAAGCCTCAGACGCGCGCAAACGCGTCTTTGCATTGACTTAACATGGAAACCCTCCGCGCTTACCGCGCGAACCGCGTTCGATGTGAAAAAATGAAAAAAATAAATAAATAAATAGGCTGCATTATAAACTCTTGATCTGGGTAGTAAATGGTATTATCGTTTTTATTTGTATTTGCTGCTCTTGGGGACCAAAATCAGTTTAAAGTTTAAATTTCAGCTCAGTAAAGCACTTTAAACACCTTTTCAGTAGGTTTTAGTTACCTTTCTTGTGGAATTGTGCTTCAAATAAAGAACTTTATTTTGACCAGGTTGTTAGTTAATCATTTACAAGTCAATATTGTCTATGGACAGTGATTTTAAAAAAATTAATAAATAGAGAACTAAAAAAAGTGAACTTGTGAAAATGCAGTGTTAAATGTGATGCAGTTGAAAATTTGGGTGCACCTAACTTTTGTGCTGGTGCACCTAAGAAAAAACTTTAGGCGCACCAGTGCAACCAGTGCAAAAAGTTAGTCTAGGGCCCTGATCATTTATTACATTAACAATGTGTAGATTTAAGGATTGAAGAAACGTTACTTGATTTTTTTTTCCCTGGATTTCCATTTTTTTATCAAGTTATACTGTTGTTTCTGAGAGCCATTGTACGGATTAGGCGTTTTACATGTAAAACTTGATTCGAGATACGAATTATTCGACATACGAACGCCACCCTGGAATGGATTATTTTCGTATCTCGGGGTACCTTCATTTTAATGCATGTAGCAGACGCCTTTATCCAAAGCGACTTACATTTAAAAAAAAAAAGGAAAACATTTTTTTTGTCAGTTGCTTACCCTGGGATTAAAAGAGAAAGCTTGTTCTTTTCAGCACTGCACGACTAAAATCAGTTTATCGAGCTTGCTCTCGGATTGGCTCTCTGGATAAAGAGGGATTTAGCTTCCAAAAGAATGTTTTTATAGCAATGAGCTGTTTAAGGATGGGATTAATCTGAGTTTAACAGGGTTTTCTTAAGACCTAATAGTCTTGTACATGTATTTACGAGCTATTGCATCTCAACTTTGCAATAGATATATATTTTTTATTTACATATAACAAACATGTTTCATTTTTAAATCAGCGTCATTTTGCTCAGGTCTGAACTTATTCATAGCTGCCACCTGAATTATTATTATTAATATTATTTTTATAATTTGAACTGCCACCTTTATTTTGTTGCGTACATAACATTTAGTGAATATCTTGGTGTTTTCTTCAAATCAGTCGTGAGTTGTACAAAATAACTTGAAGCTATAAACAGTGCATGGCTTAACGAGTTTCCCAAAGTTTACTGGAGAAAACTCCTGGATGTTATTAAGCATTTGTGTGTCAGCGAGCCTTGTTCTCTTTGCTCTCTGCTCCGTTCAGTGATTCAACCGCAGCACGCAGTGAGTTCTCTTCATCTGGAGGTGCTGCTTTCAATCGCAGCACCTGCACCAAACTCAAGGTGCTCTTCATATCAATTACCAGATGGCTTTGGCAGACACACACCGGTTCCAGAAAGCCTCAACATAAATGAAGAGATTTTGCAAAGAATCCTGTGCCAGTGATCTGATGTTGTGCTGCTGTGCTGATAGCTCAGATCACAGTGGAGATCTCTCGTCTCCGAGGGGCCTCACGTTCCTCACCGTGGGCATTTAATTGGCCGATGATTAATCTTTAGCTTCTCCTTCTTGACTGTTGCCATGCTTAATTATTTTGCAATTAGCACCCGCTGAGAAAGGGTCTAATGCGTCGTTCATGGCTGCGTTCCTTTGCCTTTCACCTAATTTTTCTTTTTGCATATTTATGTTTTTTTTCTTATTGCTAACTCTTCACTGAAACTTTGCGCTAAGAATCTGAAACTAACCATTATTATCATAATATAAATAAATACTTTTTTTGGGCTGGGAAACTGATTCTTTTTAAATTTTGTATTAATTTTGTGTAAATAATTAGTATTTTTTTTTTTTTACATGGATTGGAATCATACGAATTCAAAGGTCTTTCAATGACGCTAATTTACCAACAAAATTCAAGTTCAGTTTGACATTTTAATTATTAAAGGTTTTTTTTTTCTTCATTGACGAGCGCTTTTTATTTTATTAGCTAAACGAGTTTAAATGGTCGCTTAAAAAACGTTACGCAACAATGAATCCTTTTTACGTTAGTGAGCATCTGCTTAGAAATCAAAAACTGTGTTGCTGAAAACATGAATGTGTGTTTTTATTTTTGGAGTAATTCCTCAGATTGACAGGTTTCCCTTCTCTGTTCTCCCTTGAGTTCAAGCGCATTTAAAGAACAGATCCCCCAGAAGCCTGTGGTGATGCCAAACCCCTGAAACTTGTCCTAAAGCCGGGAGCTTCAGCTGGCTCCTCAGAAGTGCCAAATGCTTTAACGTGCACGGCTTATCCTCTGTGCCATGCAATGAGAGCACACATGCACTTCTAAGAGGTGTCAGGGTGAAGGCCACGGCTGCCTTCTCTTAAAAAAAAAAAAAAAAAGAAGCATAGCCTTTGTTGTGCTTCCACGGGAAATCAAGGCCTCGTCCTGGCCTTCCCCTCCTCTGGCCTCCCTGGAGCTTCTCTCTCTTTACCCTCGCTGCCATTCGTACGTTCAGCCGTTCACCCGCGGTTTGAAGTCCTCTCTCCAGACCCAGCCTCCTGTTCTGCAGCAGACGGGGACTGGCTGACCCCTTCACCCTGATGGTTTTCAGTAGACGGTATAGGCAGATATCTGAAGGACATCCCGAAGGTTTGCTGGCTTTATGACGCCTGGATTTTGATAATGGGGTTTCGGGGTCTTAAAGCATAGACCCCCCACCGAGGCCTTCTATTAGCGAAAAAAGGAAAGATCTCAAATCAAGCACATGCTCACAAAGCAAAGTGAAGAAAGCAAGTGCGATTGCTCAGTTGTGTGGAGTTCAAAGTCATCTGAGGGATTAAAGGGTATATTTTAAAGCCAGTGACTCTGTGTAAAAAAAAAAAAAACAAATCCAATAAAATAAAATTCAACAAATTAAAGACAATGTTACTAAACAGTAATATAATAAATTTTGTTTATTATAATAATGATGTACACTGTAAAAAATAAACTGTATTTTACGGTTTAAAAACCCGGCAGCTGTGGTTGCCAGAACTTTATTGTCAAATATACAGTTTTTTTTTTTACAGGATTTTACTGTAAAATGTACAGATTTCTTTTTACGGTTTATTGAGAAGCCTTTATTTGTCACATACACTCTTGCATGTAGCGAAATGAGACCCCTGTTATAACTGTTAAACGTCGTATTGTTGCTATAAAATCTGTACAATTTGAGGATTTAAATCGTAGTATTTGCAGTTAATCATCTTGGGGCATATTGTTTTTTTTTTGCAGCTCATAACTGTGTATTTTAAAGGTTTTTGTTGTTATAAAAGTGGAAATTACTGTAAATTGGTACAGGAAAGAAGCTGTGGTAGCCAAAGCTTTACCTTCAAATATTAAATAGTTATTACTTTCATGGTATTGCACTGTAAATGTCTCATATCGTAATCAATTTCTCATGTTGTAATCACAGAAAAAGTAATAGATTAAAATGAATTATAGCACTAAAATTTATTTCATTGATTCAAAGGAAATAATCGACATGAGCTTAATATGAGCTGTTAATATAATCCACCACTTTTAATATTAAGCAGATTTTAAGATGAAGTGGTGAATGAAGTATTTAAGAAAAATAATAAAAATCACTTTGATCTGAACAGTGTCATTGGAGTCTCCTGGCACTCACATGTTTACACTGGGCACATGCCAAGTTCCAGTGCATCATTCCACTTGCAAGATTTAATTTTGAATTAAATCAAATTTGACCGTCAATCTAAAATGTGTGTAATGAGAAGAAAACCAAGGAAGTACTTTAGTACTCTTTGGTATAATTGTATATAATATTTTATATATATTAATACAATTTTTTTGTTCCTGTTTGTTGGCCTTATAAATAATGTCCTTCTATGAACGACAGATGGCGACATTGCTCAAGATATAAGAAAAACAAAACCCGTTACCGCGGAGAAGCAGCTGGTAATCAGCAGTTTTTGTTAGATTCTGTTTGAGAACACGGGTTTTGTTTTATTGCTCGTTTGGGGAAAAACGGATGGAAAAATGTGTGGAATTTCAGAGGTGAACTGTGATTTTGTTTTTTCTCTGTCTGGGTGATTGTTAAATCTTATCGATGCGTTACTTCACCTCAGGACTCCCCCTGTACTCCTCTTTTTTTTTTTTACCGTTAAACGGCAAATCTGAGATAAACCTGTTTATGGGGAGATAGATACAAATGAACATTTCCTGACACAAATGCAAAAAATAATTAAACATACATATAAATTACTGTACATGCAATAAAGGAATAGTTTAACTAAATGTAAAAAGCAGACAATAGACAAACACAGTCCAAAACATTTATTTAAAACAAATAATTATTAGCTAATCCCCTTTTAAATATCATCATATTCTTTAATAAATGCCTGAATAATTTGCAAAATAAAAAAAATACAAAATACAAAATTTTAAGAGAAAATGTAAAAACGGCCTTTGCACTGCAAAACATGTTTGCCAATATTTAGCATTAAATCTATTCATAGGATGAAGTTTAGCTTTACTTGTAATTTTTGTAATTACTTATGAATGCATTTGGTTTATACTGTTTGGTTTATATTGTTTGCTAAAATTCATTGTGAAGAGTATAATTCTGTGAATTATAATATTAAATATTGCAAGAACTCAGAGTTTAAAGAAAGGTGTTTAAGATTAGAAGTCTCTGCATGCTCTGGTGTGTTTGCCAGTCACACCGGCTGTTTTGAATTGGCGTGACTATTGTTTAATTTTGATTTCAAATATAATGTGTGGGTTTATGTGAAAGGTTGTTAGTTTTTATGATTTCAAACAAACATTAAAAGAGTTATGACACTTAATTTGCAAAGTAATTCAAATTTAAATTTGAGAAAATGGGCAATCGTCTTTACAGACCCCAAATTGGTGAGTGGTGAAAAGAAGGGATAACCCTTGGAAGTACAAGAGCTGTGTTATGGCTTGCGTTGTTCACATTTCTTGTAGAAAAAAAAATCACAACAGTGCTTGCAACAGTGTAAACGGTTTTGCATACAATTTTGTTCACCTTGTCTTTTCTCATTGCACAGTCAGTGACTGTATTTATGATTTTTTTTTTTTATTTTGCTCAACAATTAATTTTTGTTATAAAACATAAAAACTGTTCGAAAGCTCCAGGTCACATGTAGAATTTGTTAAACTATTTTGACAATGGGTTTGGCAGGTTGTCAATTCTCACCAAGAATCCCAATGACTTCCTCAAGTTAACTCTTAATCACCAAGCTGCTCTTGTTTGTCGATCGTCCGTGCACTTCATCAAATTTAACTTGTGCTTTCCAAAAAACCTTTTAGATCTTGCAACCAAAACTTATTTTTTAGACTTCTTGAGATTAACTTCATCAGCTTCCACAAAAGAAAGGGATGACGAGTACACTTGACCTGGATGTTGGACACTTTTAATCGCCTTAAATTTGATCTCTTGCAAAACTCTTGATTGTTTCAAGGCCCTAAAAAGGTAACGCTGATTAGAATAGTTTCCTCCTTGGAGTTAAGCCGGAATGCAGTCACACTCTGGTGACAAGCCTCCTGTTGTGATTATGGAAATCTTATGTATTGATGGGATTCTGATGTTGATGTAAGACGGGACCAGAGGATCTTCTGAACATGGATTTTATTGTGACATTGCTTTCCAATGGGGTGTTGGGGCTGTGAGATGGGATTGCGTGGCTTTGGGCAGCAATGAGGAGTTGAAGGACTGTTAAGACAATCCAAGGAGAAAACCAAGCCTTGATGCAGCAGCTTACTAGTACAAAGAACCTAATTTTACAGCATAATAATTAAAAACATCACAAAACAGTGTTAGAATTAAATATAATTTAGAAAAAATGGGTTTGAATGCACGTTTACCCAATTGCTTTTAATGTTAAAGTGACTTAAAACAACCTTATTTGATCATTATGCAAAAAACAAACCAAAAACCTGTTTGAGTTTGTATTTATTAACAATTTACTCTGGACCCATTCTGCATTCACGTAACTTTATTTAATTGTGCATATGTTGCTCAAGTGTTTAGCTATAAATTTGTGTCAATATTGACATTTAGAAGATGAGAGCTTAGCTTTTTATCTTTTATATTTGAATATTGACTCAAATATGAACAGCTTTGCGGTTCAGGATATTAAAGTGTGTGTGTGTGTGTGTGTGTGTGTGTGTGTGTGTGTGTGCGCGTGTGGTGTGTCAGTTTGAGAGTGGCTGGATAATCAGACACAGCGGCGCTGTCTCCTTCCTCGACCTGTTCCTATCGGTCCTGTAAAGTGAAGGTGACATGTGACACCGTCGGAAAATGATGAAGTGACATGAGGGACGAAAGGGTGACACAAAATTTTTGATTTGCCATAGCTGCTTAAGTAGGAAAAATCATGAAGTATTTATGAAATGTTTTATGAAACACTGGCTTGTTTTTCCCATTTCCATTTCACTTCCACAAAAAGAAAAGACAACTGCGATTGTGAACTTAATGGTGTGGAGCAGATAATTGCGGAGCTTTTTTGGGGAGTGATTTTGTATGAAGGATTAGGTGTGAGTTGAAATTCTTAATTCATTTTTTCCAAATTGGTTATTCAATCGTGAAATTTCAGGATCACTAGTTCACAAAACAGAGACTAGGCATTGGTTATGTTTCCATCCGTTTGAGATACAGTTTATGTATGTTTTTTATTAAGGGTGAAACTAAATATTGTGGCACAATATATAATAAAATATAATACTAAATTGTCACAATATATAGCGTTGAGCTACTAGGATTTATCGCGTAGGAGCTGAAGAGAATTTGTTTCTTGGAAGATTGTTATTCTAGTCACTTCTGAAACTTCTTTAGCTCGTCTTTTTATGTAATATTCACAAGAATACAATTATACATTATTTACAATTTAAACAGGAAAGATTTTAAAATTTGCTCTAGAGTAAAAAAGATGACTCAATACAAACATAAACACTGCCCCCTAGTGGATGGATGGTTTCAAACGCTCTCACACAAATCAAACTCGACCCTTTTTAACTTTGTGCTCTGAAAACTTTTTAAATATAATATTTCCGAATGATTCGTTATAAAAACTGTTTCAATAGTTGGTTAAAAATAATGGTGTAAAATGCTGTGATGCACATCGTATCGTGGACATAATATCGAGGTAACTATCGTATCGTGAGCAGAGTTTATTGTTGAACGCCTTGTATTTATTTGGGCAAGGGATAACGGGCTTGTCTTGAACTCCATCGCAACAGTTGATTTCACAGAGCGGCACTTCATCATGACTGCGGATGAGGCCTTTGTTTAAATCAGCATTTGAATCTAGTGCACACAGGGCACTGACAAATATCCATGGATGTATAGAATTAATGATGTGGTTAAGCTGCTGTGTGTGTTCGCCTATTTTTATGCTAATGACGTGAGCATTCATCCCAGACAATAGTTGCAGTTTGAGGAGAGAGACCAAGCTGGACGTTATTCGACTTGGTTGCCATTCATTTTGGCATATGTTCACACACAGTTAAAGCAAATAAGCTCCGTTTACTTTTCTACAACGTGGATAGAATGAAGGGAGGAAAACTGTATCTTTTATTCTGAGAGAAATCAGAGAAGGGAAGGAAAAAAGAAGATGTTTTCTGAGAAAGGTTCAGTGAACCATATGTAGGTAGCCACAGGCTAATGGGCGATTGGTCCCTGGCTCGCCAGGTATCTTTGTGCCCGAGAAATCCCTCCTCCATTTCCTCTAATCTCACCTTTTCTGTGGTGGTGACCCAGCGCGGCCCGTTTGGTTCCCCACTGCACGCCAGAGGAGAGAGAGTCAGGATGGGATCGGGCTCTGGAAATATCGCTCCCCACCGGCTCTTCTCTATTGATTTCTCCTCTGTTGCCGAGCCGGGGTGTTCTCCACCAGCCCCGCTCCCAACTCAACATTAATGTGAGGGAAAAAAAGATCTCGGCAGCCAGAGAAACTACCTTTGATTTTTCATTACAACTGCTTCCTTATTTTAATATGGGGTTTAATCGGTGCTTATGCCTTAAAGAAAAAAACATTCTCATCGACTCCCCGGCGCTCAAGAAGTATATGCCGTTTCTTCAATCAAAGCGGCTTGAATTTGCTCTTTTGTTGCAAGTTCACTGCCTATCGTTTCTTGCCTCGCTCGCATGATGTGGGCAGACTCGTTAGATTTATTCACGGATTCCTCTTCCATGACAGTTACAGAGATATCAAAGGCTTTGTGCTTTTAATTACAAAAAAGGTTCAATTTATAAAGTGTAATAATTTATTTTTGTAGCTTGAATATCTTAACTCTTATATTATAAAAGCTAATTTGTTATAATGAACAAAATATTTCAGAAATATTTCAGTTTTTTTAAATGTATTTGTTCTTTTTGGTCTTTAGATTTACAAAAAAAAAATGTTTGTTTTAATTATATCTGAGTTGAAATTATTTCTAGGGAGTTTTCTGCACGTTGAATTTTTTTCGGAACATTTTATTGCAATATTTTATTTATTAATATATTTGAATTTTAATTTATTATTTTTGTGACTTTAAAAAATTTATCTTACATATCATCTGAATTACATATCATAAGACTAATTAAATAATTTATTATTCGTTTTTAATTAACAAATCATTTTATATGGTTTTTGATTATAAAACTACTAAAAATATGATGTATTATTAGTTTTTAATTACCAAATCATTTTATTTGGTTTTTGATTAAAAAGATTAATAAAATAGATTTTTTTTCAATAAACAAATCATTTTATTTGTTTTTTTACTATAGCACAAAAATAATGATTTATTTGATTTTGTTGTATTTCTTAATTTCAGCACACTGATTTCTACTCTCCGTGGACTCCTTTTTTTTCTCGTGGTTTCTTTGTTTTGATTTCATTTCATCGAATGAAAGGCACTCACCAGTAACCTGTGAGCTAATGAGAGACAGCATGCTGTTATCAGTCCATGTGTCGCGCTCGGCTCCTGCCATCTTTACCACAAGTGACTGAACAGAAATGTCACAGCAACACACACAAACCAAGCGCATCTGTCCATCTCTCACACGTCGCATAGATCTAATGTTGCTAAAGACTAAAGAATGAATCACACGAGCATGAAGACCCTCCTGCGACCGTCATTACTTTGTGCCTTTATCTGCTATCACATCAAGCGCAGGAGAAAAGAGCCCCGGCTTAATTGCACAACCTCCTACAATTTCTATGTAGAAGTTAAAAGAAAAAAGCACATTAAGCATGGTGTGTGTAGAGGTTCCTGTGCGTGTGTGAGCAGCATTCTTTCCGTTTGCGGATGGTGCTAGACCCCTGCTTGGATGAAATGCATTATTTAAGACTGTTGTGATACTGGAGCCTGCTTTAAAAGGTCTTTGCTTTCTTCAGCCTTTTTCTCGAGACCAGATACACGCTCTACTAAAGAGACGATGCTTCAAGAAAACACTTAGTGTCAGAAAACGCCTTCATTAGATGTAATGACCTTTTTTACTTTTTGCATTTTTGTCGTTTTGCAATTAGTGCTGTGCGAGGCTACTATTTCCGTTCCGTCTTATCCCCCTCCTCAGCTTCTCGAGTCGTCTATTCCCCCGAAACATTTTCTGCAGATTATTAGCAGCAGAAAGAAAAGGTTAAATGGCAATTTGAGGCAGCCACATTGTGTTCCACTAAAGTCCCATTAACTCCAAATCAGACCTGGCCAGACATTTCCCCCACTGGTGAGAAATACTTAATGAAACACACTTTTATAAATTAAATACCATTAATTACTCTTCACGGTTTGCCACCAGCAGTGTGGTTTTGCGAGTGGAAAAAGTGGCAGAAAGGCTTTGGCAGTATCACTTCAGGGCCTCTCATTAAACTCTGCCCCTGGGTATTTTTATGCCTTTTAATGCCGATCTAATGAACTGTTTACTTTTGCTGCTATTCAGCTCCATTATTATTTGTGTCCTTGTGCTGCCACATTTCGGTGTGGAAAGTGTGTGCGTGTTGCTGATGAACAATAACCCTTAGCACTTGATTCATAATAAAACGTTTCTGGGTAATTATTTGAAGTGGTCTTTTTTTTTGTACACATTGAAAAATTTTTAATAGAATAAGTTTTAGTTAAAATTATGGAAACTGCCTCATTCTGGTTTTGTCATCATTACATGTGTGTTCTGCTAAGCGTGCAGATTCTGATCTATCTGTAATGATGCAATTGTAGCAAAGTAATGTCAAAAATAAATAAC
Source organism: Danionella cerebrum (assembly GCA_007224835.1). Lineage (NCBI taxonomy): Eukaryota > Metazoa > Chordata > Actinopteri > Cypriniformes > Danionidae > Danionella > Danionella cerebrum. Next base: position 24,338 of record SRMA01026692.1, read on the forward strand.
ATTTATTAATGTTAATATGTTAATGTTGAACTAATGTGTTTTTCTTATGTTTCTTATCTATTTATCCATATCTGATGTCTGGAAAACACTGTTTTAAAAACAACATTAAACAATGTAAGTTGAATCTTGTTTAATTCTACAGCGTTTTGCTCATCGGCTTGGATGCAGCATTAACCCTCAGAAGTCTCTGCGCGCACCGGTGCGTGTGCCATTTACAGCGTCTGTTTTGAATCGAATAGGAATGACACAACTTGGCTATTACAAGCTATTTTCTATGTACTACTTCGCTGTTTTCACATGGTTTTGACCTTGTTTTTGCTTTTGGGGAGATTTATTTTGTTATAAAACATAACATTTCAACCGAAATTGCCGGTTTGTTTGGGAATTATTGTGGAATGAAATAAAAAAAAGAAAGAAAATGTGTTAAAAAGGTAAAGAATTTATTTGAGTGTATTTCAAAGTAAAAAAAAAAAAACGCTCAAAAGGGCTCCAGACTTCTAGAAGTTAATGGGGCTGATGCAAAGGGTTCTTTTGGAACTGTTTATTTATTGAATGGGTTTGCAATATAGCATTTTTCACATCACAACATCACATATTTTTAATTGCTGCATGAGGAATTGAAGTGGCACCTATCTTCTGTCGTATTCCACACACCGTATGACAATTATTTTGCTGATTTAAATATTTAGCAAGCATGATGCATATGCAATTATGGTTTGGTCGAATAGGTTTTTTTGTCTTGCATTTTGCATCCTGTCAACAGATTTATGCAGATTTCTGACAGGACACAAACGCACTTGTCAGTAGTTTGATGAGACACGTCTCTTAAGGCAGTTTTGCATAAAGTTAAGAAGAATCTTTGTACTTGTTCCCTATGCTTCCGGGAATAGAAGCAATTGCTCACCCAAGATTAAAAAAAAAAGTGACAAGAGAAAGGCCTTTCAAAAAGATTTAGCTTTTTGTGCTTCCTGTACCAAAAAGGAGTCTCACTCTTACGGTTACAAAGGGGTCGTATATTTTAGTTGGGGATTTAAAATTGAGCGCTGGATCCGAATGATGATGAAATGCAGGAACTTTAAAATCCATTGATTATTTCTTCTTTTACATCTTTTGAAAAGCAAGAACTTGTTCTATATTTTAACTAATGTAATTCCAATCCATGTGAGGTCATTACGGGTCATGATTAAATATGCGATTCCCCTGCGAAATTGGTTTTTATGAATGCATGACATATAAGAGATATGAAAATAAACGATTCTTATAAGCTAAAACTCGGCTCGGGTCCAATGCAAAGAGGCAATCAAAGTATTTCCTAGGGTTAAGCAGTCAATATTGGCCAGCTGCTTAGCTGTAGCAGCAGATGAAGGCAGAAGAGCATTGTTTTACTGCAGGGGGATTTGCAAAAATGCTGTAAATGGCCTGGGAGAGGCGTCTCGCTTTCTTTCTATCATTAGTTTCTCCCATCCAAGCCTTAAAGCGGCATTTGCTATTCTTTTTGTGCGAGAAGCACTCAAAGGTTACATTGCAGAAGTGGTTGATGTGCTCCGCTACAACAAACAGCTATTTAGAAGAAGAATGAAACAGAAATCGAGTTTTGAAGATGGTAGTGTGTGGATTCAAATAAAGGCATCTCCAAGGCTTCCGTTTTCAATTATGAGCATGCCGACATTCCCCAAAGTTCTTCGCCATTTTTTTGTTCAAACTTGACTTTGATGGAACATGTGGGTGGTGTTTCTTTTGCTCATCAGAAGATGTGCTTTGTTTTTGCTCTTGTTTTTTTTTTTTTTTAAATATCTTGTGCAAGCCCATTCACACCGTGGCTGATTACAATCAAATTTGACGCATGAGAAATGTGGCAATTTAGAAATGTAACAATTTGTCAGGTTTCCTTCTCCCACTTTTTTGTTGCTTTATACCAGAACATAATGATGCTTCTGATCCAAATATAATGATGCAGCGTGTAGCTTGAAAAATCTACAGAATGCATCAAGATGAAAAAAATACATACATAAGCAGAAGTTGACATCTACAATTAAAGAATATATCTCCAATTTAGAGATTCAGGCAGATGAATTATATTAGTATAGCACCAAAAAAGAAACTTTTATATTAAAGTAATGATGTAATGCATGAAACAATACATTTGAGTTAAATGGTCATGTTTTTGGTATGATTTTTTCACTCCGGCCAACAGTTTTTATGTTTATAAAGTTACGGTGCAAATGATTTGAGATGAAACACTGGGCAGTGTACAACATGCAACTTAAGATGAGCTTTTTTTCTGCAGATGTAAAGCATTAGTAAGCTGCATTCATTACAAGGATCCATATGGATACGAATAATATCAATCAACACTGTGTTTGTTGTGAACACCAGTGAGGTATTAGGTCACCGTCAAAATAAACCGTATGCCACTCCAGGCGTATGTCACGTGTAAGTTTTATACAATTTTTTTTTGTACTTCTGTTTTTTATTTGAGATTGATTTAAAAAAAAATATATGCCTAAACATTTTACCGACACAAGATTTTTGTGTTTCAATCCTAGAAAACTGGGACTATTTACAGACACAAACTGTGTACATCACATGTGAAATGTGAATTTACCAACAAAAAACGTGATGTGGAAAGAGAGAGAGAGAGAGAGAGAGAGAGAGAGAGAGAGAGGAAGAACCGGTTGTGATTACAGACATTGATATCGCAGTGATGAGAGGTTTCAAAATCGATTAAATGATTCACTTTATAAAGATGGTGAATAACTCATCAAACAAAAATCAAACCGATAAATCTGGAAAATTATGAAAACAGTGCTCAGTAAAGTTGCTTTATATGATTATTAAGATTTGATTTATATGATATTATGATTATTACCATTAACATCAATTACTGCTTTCATTGCTGAACATTTACAGGTTAGCTGCTGATTTTTCTGCAATTGATCTTTTAGATGTATGTATATATATATATATTAATGCTGTCAGTCAATTAAAAAAAAAAATGACAATTTAACATATTTTTTTGCAAGTAAGTGGAATTAATCACATTATAAATATGTAACATAATATAGTACAAATATAAATAGTTAATGTCAACTCAAGACAAAGAAACCACTTAAATTTAAAATCTGATTGTTGACAATTTCTTTTTTTTTATGTAAACAACATACCTGCAATAAACCATCAGTAGATTTTTAAGGAAAACTTTCATTAAAAATCTTTACCCCTGCAGAGCAAGATATTTTATTGACCACACTCTAGACGTATTATCCCTCCAAAAGAAGAGATTCACCTTAAAATATGAAATAATAAATATCCTTTCAATGTTTTTATAAAGAATAGGTGGAAATTTGAAGAAGATAATTTTTATGTACGTAAAACTGACTCAGAAACAACAAACGTATGTTTTATGAGTCTGATACAATTAAAAATATTTAAGGGCTATTTAAGGAACCCCCAGAGTATTCTATTCTCAGATCCCTAGACCAAGGCGGAAGTAAATACACTGGGAAAACTCTGAAAAGGCAGAAAATAAAGGCAGTAATATAGACTGTGACAAAAAGTCCTTCCTTGGTCTTATCCATACTTCTTTGCATTAATTTTTTTAAACACATAAATGTTGCACATCCGTTGCATGCGTTAACACGCAAATTGTGCCAGCACTATATTTACCACATTTATTAATGCTTTGTGTTGAATTAATCACATTTTAAATGTCATTTCTTGGGGGTTTCATCTTTAAATGAACTAATAATTGTATCTTCTTTCAAATCATGGATGGTAATTCCTCTGATCGATGATGTGCTTTTGGGTTTGTAAATGCACTTTTTGTGCGTGTGATTGTACACCGTTTTCATGTCAGGAAATATCAATGCAAACGTCTTGTGATTGTGAACATTTTAAAAATCTGAAATACACAGTAGTTTAATCACTGCGCTTTATTTAGTCATTTTTAAAATGAACCAAAACATTAAGAGTAAAACATCCTTATTAACTTTCACACACTTCCTAAACCACCTTTTCTCTTTGGTTTGACCTTTTTTGCGTCACGCTTAGATCCGATCATACAATTTCTGGACTTATTTTTGCACGGTGGTGCAGCTTTTCTAAAGTAAAAATAAGCGACATCATTAATCCTGCAAACACTCCGCATTTGATTTGCAATGATCCCCCGTGACACCTCCTTCTGGACCGAACGTTGCATCACAGAATGCACTTTTTGCCATCAGTTGCTGTTTTGTTTCGCTGTTTGGTTTTCCCATGGCTCTTGAACACCTTTCCTTGCTCTCATCCTCCCGAAGAGTGCCAGCCCGCAGCTAGAGCCAACAGAGGCAAGAAAAGGGCTCTTGGTAAATGCTATCTCTGTGTTTTCCTCTTTCCTCCGCACTACCCGTGTGTGTTTAGTTTGCAGGGTATTTGAAGAGGTCGGTGTGTTTGTAAACATGCCATACTCGCTGAATCTGAGGTGGCATGCTCTGAAGTAGTGGGAGTGTGAGTGCATGTGTTTGCTGTTTGGACACAGCATTCTTTTCCCAACTGCGAGAGCCCGAATCTGATGGCACGCCAATCGCGTCGACGACCTGGGTGATGAATTATTCTCTGTCTAGGCTCCCCGGCTCGGTGATATCACAGACTCTGCCAGAGAGCAGGACTGACAGCAGTGACAGCCCTCCTGAACACATTTCCCTCTGACAACTGATACTTTCCTAATACCCTCCCTGCCTCCGTCTTGTACCACCACCCGCCATTCTACACATTTTATTTATTAAAGCGAAAGGGGGGCTTTTGCTAGTATCCGAGGGCTTGGGTTCACACATACACATACTTTAGCCCTCTCTCTTTAGTCGATCACCTGGTGTAAGCCTTTCGTTTGCTGCTCCAACAGGGGGCTCTCGTGCTTTAGAAATGGGCACTTTTATTAAGTCAAGTGAACTAATGCTTGTTTTTTGTTCTTCTTCTCTTCACTTTCTATCTTCTCGTTGCAGAAAAGGTCACGTATTGCCTACAGTGATGAGGTGCGGAACGAGCTCCTGGGGGACGATGCTAGCTCCTCGGAGAGTCAGGTAGGGTGTTAATCAGGGGCCTCTGCTTTCCCAGTGTGGGTGGCTGCTAGGGGTGAGGACGGGTCAGAGCCACGAGGGCCAGAGAGAGCCAGCCATTGGCACCCAGTCATGCAGAAGCAACACTGTTTAATGCAAAGCTGCCCAGTGCTCAATGGGCTTTAGGCGCTAACCAGCGTCTGGGCTGCACCAGATTGCGTCAATTCCCACTTTCCTCCAGCTGCTCACCGTCCAGACAAGTTCTGGTTCTGGTGGAAATGACCCTGTTAAATTTAAATAAACTCAGACATTAACAAAGGGTTATTATGTGATATTATTTTTTGATAAAAATCAATTTATTGCTTTGGAAATAATGGAATTTTTTTTCTGTCAAGGATTCATGGATTTTAACAACAAATACATAAAATTAGAACTGGTATAGTTTTATTAAAAGAATTTTCTTAGTTTATCCCATTTTTAATGCTTATTTAAAAGCATGCATCATACACACGGAATCTGAACCAATGTATTATTAATACCAATATTACTATTTATAAAGTAATAATATACAACTATTTGGTATAAAATTATACTACTATGTTATAAAATGTGACAATGGACACATAGATTATTATTATTATTACTACTACTACTATTATTACTGTTTCGAATCGACATTTACTGTAAATGTAGTAGATTAATTTAAAATATAAAACGATATTATACATTTTTTACATTTTCTTAGCGTGTTCAATATTTCTACTTAATCTCAATATATGTATATATAAATATGAAAAAAATCCTATATATATTTATTTTTATTATTTATTGTTTATTATTCCAAAACAAATATAGATGTATAATAAACACAAAATTACAAAGAAATGAGTAATAATTCCCAGATTAATTAGAGCTGTTCAATTTATTGCAGATGCCACATGCAGATATTTTCAGATTATGATTGTGAAAGGAAAGTGACATCACCCCTCGCTGCTAAAGTGTTTTTGTTTTTCTCTTTTCCTCTCTTATTAGCATTTCACAGATGACCTTTTCTCCTCACATCTTACGCACATATGCAGTGTTCTCACTGATGAGTTATTGATATGCATATTCTCACCAAATTAGCGCGGCACAAAAATTATTGTGACACTTCATAGAAGTTTGGAGTTCTTTGTCGGCCAAACCCACAGCCAGACATTAATGGGCTTATCAATTCATTGTAAATTTTTACTCTTTTTTTTTTTTTTTTTGTTTTCAAAATGTATTGTTTGTTTTTTTCTGCCAGTGCTTTGAATTGAATTCAATGAATTGTTGTGGAAGACACAATTGCTCTTTTTTAGGATGCACTGTTTGAACAACTGAATAGTAGTTTAAAAAGATAACGTTTCTGCTCATGGCATTTCTAATTCCAAATTAGCCGTTCTCTACCCACTTAAAATAATTCGCTAAATGCCAAAGCTTTTGAGAGGTTTTAATGTGAGATAGCAGCCTTTATCTGGTAAATGGATGAAGTTCTTTGAGTTTTGTTTGGATTTGTTGCCACAGATGCAGTGAACCAGATTCAGTTCAAATTCAATTTAAATTTCATTATATATATATATATATATATATATATATAATTATATTATAATTACAAATCTAGTGTAATTATAATTTTTCAATCTATCTTTTCAAGTTTTAAATATTCCTAGAGTTAATAATATTTAATTTGTTTAGGGTTATTTCTTTTTTTCTGAGTAATATAGTAATCTTCATCCTGTTTTCCATGAAATAGGAAAGCATCTTATGCTCTTTTATGTTATGCACCAGCTTTATGCTTCGCGCATTTTTATCTAGAGGAGGAGGAGGAGCAGGTTTGAGCCGTTAAATTAACTTAATTTCCATTTAAATAAAAAATGAAATAAACCCTAGATGCCAACATGAGACTTGCTGTGAGTGGAGTGGTTGGAACTTCAGGGTGTTTTATCAAGCAACACAGGAGTGATGGAGCGTAGGGGAAGAGATGTAGCAGTGACCGGGGTGAGTTGGTCAATTTAATTCCTGACGATCTGAAAGAGGTCAGGATCATTTCATATAGCCCTGGCTGAGCAGATCATTACCAGTCGCAAATCTCTTCGTTACATGCCCAGGATTCCGAGCTAAGTAAATAGGGAGCCGTCATAAGTTCTGAAAAAAAGCGTGTTGGCCCGGCGATAATAGCTAAGAGACGGTTTAATAGAGTTCGGTATTTATTTGTTATCTGTATGCGGACAGAGACCGAGTTGGCGCTATCGCTCTTTTTTTTAATAATGTGCTGGTCTACCATTCCTTTTTTTTCCTCCAACACCCCCCCCCATCCCTTTTCCACCCGAAACGCACACATTTTTTTCTTTTTTGCCATGTGTTTGTGTGCGAATGCTCTGCGGAATAGTTTCGATTTCAGACACAGCAGAAGGCATGGCCACGAGAGATTGGGCAGGTTTCAGCCAGTCTGGACCAGATTTAGCCAGCTACAAAGGAAGCAGATTACCACTTGTATCGAACTCCATATTGGCGAAAAAAATCTTTGTTTGAAAATCCGCTGATTATCATAACAGAAAAATTGCAGCTGTGCCATTTCAAATAACAACCATGTCGAAGAAAGAGGAATCTACTCCTCGCTAGATAATTAAACATATTCATGCATTTTTTCGTATCATTTTCTTTTTTTTTTCCAAACCATAACATAGTTGCGGTTCCAGGTAGTGAAACAAACAAAGGCTGGCTCTCTGGATTGGTTTAAAGTGGAGAAACATGGGAGAAAAGAACAACAGCAGGCTTAGATTCTCCTGGTAAACCCTCCTCGAAAGCTCACAATCGTCCAAGCAGCACAAATATGAGAGAACAAGGTTTGTTTGCTGTTCATTGAGAACCGACTGAGCTCACAGCAAACCTAAATCGCCTCTTCTAGTGTGCATTCTCAAACTTTGGCCTTTTAAATAATGCAGGCAACACAGGGAAGCTACCATAAAATAAAAATACAGCTAGGAGTACATTATATTAGTTTCCGTCCATTACATTAGTTGCCTTATTTCTGGGGATTTTCTATACCACTTTACTTAAACCACCTCAATAATATTCCATTTATTTTACAACTTTCTAAATGTTTAAAAAATCTACATAAATTTACAAAAAGATGTGTCACTTGGCCTTTTTTTCTGGAATGAAAATGGCTCTTTTAATCTCAATTAATTCAATATAACTTCTTGTTATTAACAGACTAAAATTCAGATAAAAAGGTAAAAATTCAGCTCTACAGTAAGCAAAAAAAAAAACATCTAAGTGAATAAATGTGTTATTTTTGAAAAATAAACGTTTATTGTTCAAAGTTTTTTACAGCTTCAATTTGGTTGAGTTTACTTTTTCATTTTCTTACTCTAGTTTTTTAATATGGTTATGTTGAGGGGTCATGCAACAAGGTAATACAAGTTTTTTTTATTTAAATATGTAATGTTTTTCTTAGTCACATCTAAATAGTGACGTGCGAAAACATTACGTTGTAGAATAAATAATAGGTGTCACATTGACCTGGAATGTCAGTAAGTTGTGAATTTGGTGCAAATGGGAGAAAGCAATTATTCCTGAATGTTCCATCCCTTCTGATGACAACCGTGACCACAGTTTAACATCATGCTCAGTCTTTTTATTTAAGTATTAAGTTTATAATTCATGATCCAAGCTCTGTCTCTTTTATGATACGCTGGTGAATGATTTAAAAACAGCGAAATTCAAAATGACCAGCACACACAAAAAGAGATGAGAGGGCTCTAATAATGGCCTAGAGCTTCCCCTTAGATCTGCTAACCTTTAATCTCAGCCAAGAAATGGAGATAAAAAAAAAATCACCTGCAACCGCTGACAAATTAAGAAACTTGTCCGTCCCCTTCTATGAATATATTGCACGCTGCAGATAAGCAACTCACAGTTTGGAGAGATCTTCTGTTGCATAAAGAGATGAAGGGCTGCTTTCAATATGTGTTCTGGTGTAAAGTATTCTCCAAGCGGTTTTTACCAGTTTTAGTGTGCATTTACAATAAATAACCACAGTTTTTACTTGCTTAATAATGATTTTACGATGCTTAATTTTGAATGGTTAGAAGAATACCGTAACTAAATACTTCTATTGTAATGGTTAGAACAATACCGTGGCCAATTTACTAGCTTGTACACACAAGGGCCCTATAATATCTGTTTTATTTTTTCCCAAATTCAATTTCTTAAATGTAAGCGAATTTCATTTTTTTCCATTTGTTATTTGGGATTCCCATTTCAAGTGCTTCAAATGTAATAATGAACCATAAAGGGCATCAAAAGCAGTAAATAATAAAACTTTAGTTGAAGTAATGCAATATTTGAAACTTCTTCAGAGTAACTTGAACAAGTCTCTGTGAGCTTCTCGTTCAAGTTTTCCACCCATCAGAGACATCACCATTGAAATGCATAATTGCCAGCCAAGTTCAGTGCACAGTCACCAAATTTTTAATAAATTCTTTTCTCGACTCTGATGACTTGAATGTTGAAGCATTAATGGACACCTGTAGAGCCATGGTCTTACTGGTGTTATTTGTGTACTTTTCCTTGTTTCTCACATGGCTTTTGGACGCTTATGTGGTCACTACATGCGTTATTACGTTTACAATCAATGGAGTGTTGATAGAATCTGCAAAACAATTGTTCGCCTGACACATAGAAGTTATTCCCACAGTGCTCGGCTCTGTACTGCAGGGTTAGTCTCGAGTTTCTGAGTTTTTATTGACCATTTCCGCACATCTTTCCGCACTTTCGTCCACAATTCCGTGAAAATAGGCCCCTAACACACTGAGATTGAGAAATGCACAAATCTTCGGATGGCTTCTAAGCAGGGTGTTCTTCATTTTCCTGGCGACTAAGGGCTAAATTCCCCAACTTTATATTATATACTATTATATGACAGAAATGTAACTGATTTATTTATTTGTTTTCTATGTGTTTAGTCAAGGTTACATAGGTTTGAAACATTCACATAACATTTAAAAGTTTATTCTTTAAAATTGATGTTTTCATTGATGATGACTCTACATTTTCTCAGCAAAAATAAAATGAAGTAAAGTTATTCGCCAGGATGTTTGCGCAGCATAATACGCTCAGAAGAAGCGGTCACCTTCTGTAATAATAACAAAGAGCATTGCATGGTGTCACTTTCTGATTCTTTGCACACAGGCAGGAATCCTGTGGAGTTGTTAAGAAGCCTAAATCCTCAAAGCTTGCTTCCTTACTGTACGCAATCGGTATCATCCTACTGTACAGACTGAGTGTTTCCCCCCCTTATGCCATACCGAATGCTGTGATGTGACTGTTTCTCTCCCTCTCTTCCTTGATGATGATAGTTTAGACGTCGCGATTTGAGAAATCCGTACCCAGTCTCTTTGTTTAATGTGTCAGTGCAAGAACTTGATCTTTGTTTGTTCAAATAAGTCGGCTTGAGTCTCGTGTTTAGCTTCGTTTAATGTGTTTGTCTGTGATTTTCGAAAAGCTAAACAGGCAAACAGATAAATCGTCAAGGTTAATTCTGCACCCAGCCGCATGACTGATCTGCTTCATGCCATGTCTCTGCTTTTTATCTATCTCTCTCACTCTTTTTCTCTCTCCTTCTCTTCCCCCCATCTATTTTTGCCTTCATGTGGCAGTTGATAAAGTTACGAGAAGAGGTAAGTGCTGCTCTTCCTTTCCATTTTCCCGCTGATCCTCCATTCATTTCCCCGCTTCGAGAGAATAAAAGAAGGCCTAATCTGATTTTGAAGTCTCTTTTGATTGAGCTCAAAATGAGGCTCATTTCTACACACGGCTCTATGAGGAACTGAATCAAAGATGTTTCACACCAAACCTTAAAAAATTTAATCAGCTTGTCAAAACATGCACGCGATATAAAAGCGCAATGAGGAATACTGCTGGAATTAAAAGGCAGAGAGATCCGGAGAAGCTTTTATTCTCTTTGTCATGATCTCAAGGATCCATTCAACCATATTTATTTATTTATTTATTTATTTATTTAAAAAATAGTCAGAATGGAGTTGCATTTCAGACTGTTTTTATTTATTGGTTTACTTGTTTGTAGAACTATAGAATATTGCAAATATATTAGTTTATACTATAATATTGGTAAGTTCTAGTCATCTTTTTTCTTTTTGTTTATATATACACACACGCACACACGTACACACAAAAACACATACACGTGTTGTATTAGGATTTAAAAGATTTTATCAAAAATTGTCACATTGCCCTGGAACCAGTTTGTTTTCCAGTTATTTAATGTTTTTACGACAATAATTTTTTTTTCATAAGTTTTTTTTATGATATCTCACAAACCCTTAACTTCAGATTAATAAACATCGTGCTTCTTTCTAATTGTGTAGCACTCATTCACCAACATGCCTTTAAGTACGTAATCATTGTTTGTTGTAATCAAAGTTGTCTGCCTTTTTCTGGTATTTTTCTACTCAATTGTAGATTTACAAGGTTCCCTTTGTGCAATTCATTTAGCAGCCCCCCCCACCCCAATCATTATGAGAACACAGTGGTTTCCCTGTATGTCTTTTTAGATTTTTCTAGTATCGTTCCATTGTTCGCATTTGTCTTAAGAATAATGTGCGCCTTTATAGCAGGAAAAGCGTGTGCATTTGCTTTGCAGCTTCTTCATCTCCTGCTGAGGCTTGTGAGTGCTTGTGTGTTTTGTTTGGACATGGGATTCCTCTATTCAGAGACCCATGCAGACCCACACAGACAACAATATCTGAAGATCTCCATTCATGAAAGCCTCCTCTCCCTGAAAGACTGCATCGTACAGCGCTCTGCTTCTCTCTGGTTCTGTACAGTTGTTTAGGTCATTTGTCATCTTTGAATATACAAATATTTTATACCTACAGTTAGCATATATGGATTCTGCATTCCTCTTCAAAATATGAGATGAGTTTATATCAAAAAGATTCACTTTGGTCTCACCCGAACGCAACACTTTCACCCAATTCTCCTTTTAATCATTCAGATGTTCATTGGCAAAGATAGGGGTCTGTACCTAATTTTTTGGGGGCTGAGTCCTTGTATCCTATGTGAATCCTTGCGTGAATCATAAACATTTTCTTCCCTAAGAAAGGGTTTGCACAAAACTGTATCTGTTTCTAACGATAATAGATTATAATGGGTCTCTAAAAACATAATTAAAATTGAATCAAAATTTGATAAAAAAAAGAATTAATATCAATATTAACTATTTTTGATTGTGTTTGAATATTAACAGAAATAATCCAACATGAAATAACAAGTAAATGTAAAATGTTCAACTACATTGGCCACGGATAGCTTAAAAAGGTTGCATTCATCTTTTTATTCCAAACCCATTCATTGATGTTCAGTTTAGAAACAATATTTGTACATCATGTTAAATATTCTCAATGATTCAAAGATGAATTCACCTAGTGCTACACAGAAAGTTTCTTTATATTCGCTTGGCAAAAGGTTTTCTCTTTGGTGAGCAGCAGGAGATCAGCGATATCTTTCCATCACCTTTCTCGTCTTTAAAATATGTTCCTATCATGACAGTCTTTGGATGAACTATTCGTTTTATTATTAAAGTGGATTTTATAAGAAATTATATACTTTAATTAAAGTTTAATTTTCTTATCCATGTATTATCACTTAAAACTCAAGATGTTAATATTGACCATCACCACCTTGATAGTCATGTGATTGAAATGTGCTCCATGGATTGGTCAAAATTGTTTTATAGCTGTCAGCTTACACTTGTTTTGGGAATTAGAAAAAATGTGTGCATTTTAAAAAAACATCTGAAATAGGAGACGGGGTCATGGCCCTTTAAATCTGTGGGCTGATCGTTTATTTATCAGAATGCAATCGTTTAAAACAAGCACAGGGAGAAATGTTACAACCACACGAGTGGCCAAATCTGACGTTCGGGGCCAAGCTCTAATACATTAGCTCTGGCCACAGTCGATTCAGAGCATATGCATCCTCTGCTTTGTCATCACCCAAATTCAGCCTCAAATAGCCTCATGTCAGTAGGTGATGATGTGTTGTCTGCGGTTTTTTGGATTGATGTTTGATATACACTGTTAATGTGCATTTTGCAATTCACACTTTTCACGATACGACATACATCACAAAAAAAAGTTTAATTAAACCCTTTACATACGTATTTTACTGAATTTACCCTGTCATTCAAAAATAAAAGTTAAACAGCAAAGCAAAGAACTCCCGGGTCTAGTTTAATGTGCGTCCTCCAGACCTCTAGGGGGCAGCAACAAAGTTTTTAAATTCAGAAAACGAAGCATTAAAGAGCACGATGTCTCTCAGGGAGAGCTGTTTCCTGATATTGTTTTCCTGTTTATCACACATGGTGAAACTCTTAGACGATATCTCCTGGTAGCTCCATGATATGTATTTGCAATAGACCCCTACGTTCCCACTACCAAAGCTTCACTAAAAAGAAGAAAATACAGTGCAAGCTCGAACAAATGTGAACAAAGTGGATTGGCGGATCTTTGTGGTTGTAGGGTATTCGTTTGACTCATAGACTTCCTGTAGCAACTTATAATTTAAAGCCTTTTACATGTTTTTGCTTTTTTATTTCTTCTATTCCCTGGAAGTCCAAAAAATGTAAAGGTAGTAGCTGTTCAGGCTTGGGTCAGAAGATATCTTCAGAGTTCAACGGCTCTTATTTCTATCGTCAGAAGCTTTTTTTTTCCCCCTTTTTCAATTTTTCTGCATTTAAATCAAAGCCATATATTATACACACTTAGCTTGCTTTTTAAAACAGAACTCTCCTTGGCTGGAAAACATGTTTAAATATTTAGCACCCGCATTCACAGCTGTTAGACACTTGTAATTCCTTTTCTTACAAGTCCCAAACAAACGGTGGAGAAGATCACATAGTCAGTCGGAATCATAGCTGTCATCATTATTCACTTTGACGGCACCCCCACCCCTCCTCACCATTGGAAATAATAAGGAATCATCAAAACTTTTGAAAATTGCGATAGTAAGCGCTCGTGTTTGATATTGAAAAAAGGGGAGAGGGAAGGGAAGCCGATTCTTTTGAGTTGCCATGGCATTGTTCCTGGGTTCCACGTTAATAACTTACAACTGAAGTGCGGTTTTCACTGAAGAAAAAAAATAAAACAATTCCCATTTATTGTATCTAAGAACGTCTTTGTAGAAAAAGTAGGTGTCAGATAAAAAGGCATACATGCATTGGCACAAATGAGAAGGAGAGCATGCAGAGCCGGTCGCAGGCACGCCAATATTTATCATGCCGTCTTTCTTCTGTTGAACTCCATAAAACCAAAACAGAGAGACAGTTTTGACAGTTCTGCAGCTTTAAAGGCGAATACATCAAGAAATAAAGAGATTGCTGTAACTGGGGTCATTTTATGAGTGAGTGATATACGTCTGGGACCTTTGTAAAAAGCAATAATATTCTTTATTTTATTAATCAGTTTTTTCCCTACCTTGTGCGTTTTATTCGCAGCACTTGAACCGAAGTTTGTTACATTATAATTGTAATTTCAATACTGATCGATTGAGACCAACATACCAGTCCACGGATTAAAAACCAGTTTAATTTGCATTTTTAAAGGCATTGCTACTTCATTCCTGTTCCATTTGAATGTGCATTTGACTGAAGACTACATTATTTGAACAGGGACAGACTTGCTGTAATTGTTGCCTTTTTGTCGTACTTAAATGATTATGTGACTTCTAAGCAATTGAATATTATAAATTGATATATATATATATATATATATATATATAATATACAGGTTCACATCACTCTCATAATTCGTTTTGATGGGCAATTCTTTCTCGTTTTTGGGATGTTACGTCCTCTCTGTTGTCGTCACTTGGCCACCTTGGGTGTGTGTCACCTCTATTCCACACATGCTTGCACAACAGACATCAACAGCTCACTCCCCTCCCTCAGAAAAAGAGACCGACTGAGAGAGCGAGCCAGGGAGAGAAATTCAAGAAAAAGCTTTGAAGTGGCTTTCCGGCGCGCGAGTCTACTGGCCGTCTCCCCGAGACGTGTCACCTTTGCCGAGAGGGAATAGGAAAATCACGTTTCGAATGGTAATGATAACATACTAATCACTTGAGCTCTTTGAAGACAGGGGAGCGAGCTACTCTGTCAGTATCCCTGGCTGCCTTGTGCTTCCAGGCACACAGGCACATCCCTGGTCTAGGTGTATTAGTTTAAGCGCTGCATGTCAATACGTCCCCTCCATCTCAGCTGATCCAGAGGGGCTCATTAGGCAGAGATGGCTCCCTTTTCCCCATGCGTACTCCCACCCCCGTTCTCTCCTCTTTCTTTCTCTCTCCCTTTTTTTCTCCATCTCCCTCTAACACCCCCTCCCTTAAACTATTAAAAAGTATTTCAGCTATTTTAAATGACATCTGTCAACTAAGAGGAGGAGAAGAAAAAAAGTTCAGACGCTTTTTTTCTCCCTCTTTCCCTTCTCTGTGATTGTCAAACTTTGAAAAGTGGCTTCTATTTTTTTATTTCATTTCCTCTGAGTGATTAGCTGCTTCATATTTGGCAGCTAGTGGAACTGTTTTGCAAAATTATTTCCTTGCATCTAAACAGGAATCAGTGAAGAGTTCAGATGAAACTTTTGCATGACCACTACTTTTAGGAGATCATTCTTTCAAGTTCAATAATTGAATCTTACAAGCAACTACAAGCTTTTTAATAGGAGAATATTGATACTTGTTATGTTTGCTGCAAAAGCAGCTAGACCCAGTTGTTTTGTACTCATAAAAAACTGCAGAAAAAAAAATCAAACTAAAATCAAAATCTTGATTGAATGTTTAATTATACGGTGGCCCATTAGTGCACAACCCAAATCAGCTTTGTGTGCACAATGCTATTACGAATTAAATATGGCTACACAGTAAAATCCTAAGAGTTAAATTAACTCTACTCAGAGTGTATTTGGTCCCACTCTATATAGAGTTAAACCAACTCTGAAGGAGAGTTATTTAAATAAGTCTATTTGAACTAAACAGTCTATTTTTGTCTGTTTTTACTCTTTCTGGAGTGGACTTGGTCCCTCTCTGAATAGTTAATATTTAGTTTGCATTTTTTGAGTCGGTTTAACTCTATATAGAGTGGGACCAAATATACTCCGAATAGAGTTAATTTAACTCTTAGGATTGCTAATCAAAAACACGAATAAAACACAAAATATAAAAAATGTTTTTTTGATTTGCGATAGCATGGTGTGCGCAAAGCTGACTTACATTGTGGTGTCCTACAACATGAATGGCCAAAAAGAAATTATGTTAGTGGGGGCGCTAGTGAGCTTGTTTACATGCTTGAGTTTTGAATATAATATGTAAATTTAATAACACTGTATATATAATAGCACCGTAATTATTTTCAACTTGAATGATAAAAGATCTTGGCAGTAGTTCTAGGTTTTGCATCAGTGCCATGGTTGTTTCCCCCTACCTCCTGGTTTGTTCTCACTAGAATCTTTCTACAATGAGTTTTGATATCTCTGCCGTGATTTACCATAAAGAAAATGCAACGCATGGATATTGAAACAAGGAAACTCAATGTATCGGGCCCCCCTTGTCTAGGGTCGTTTTTTTTTTGTATTCAGATTAAGCAACATTGTTTGTCAAGATTGAATTTGTTTACACCAGTATGCACCAGTAAAAGGAGAATATTGAGGGAAAAAATTTGTTCACTTCACTAAAAGTTAAATATTTAAAGCCTTGATTTGTTTCATGGATTAAAGATTAAAAACAAAGCAAGTATTTAAACAAAATTTGAAAATCATGCCAAAGCTCAAAACTGTGTCTCGAAATTGTCACCATTTAATTCTGTGATTTATTGACACAATTAAATATGGAGAGGACATCTAATTTAGCGGTTTCTCGGGAGACCATCATCGACAACCTCCATAAGAAGAAAAGACTTAAAATGCAATTGTAAAAGAAATTGAGTACAGTTCTGATGGTTTGGGTGCTGTGTCATCTGCTGGTGTAGGTCCACTGTCTTTTATCAAGTGCACAGCAAACATGGTTGACTTGACTTCATACTTTCTGCCGCTGGATTTTATTTTCCAGCAGGAATTGGGACCTTCTCTCAAAACTTCCAGAATCTGCTTTAATAACCTTGGAATGACTGTATTTGATTGGCGGGCACACTTACCTGATTTAAACACCACTGAAAGTCCATGGTCTGTTGTAAAGAGGACAATGAAGGAACATAGGCTCCGATGATCTGATAACACCTTGAGTATTTCAAAGGCTGATCGCCTCCATGTCACACCACCTTGATGCTGTAATTAGTGCAAAACAAGGTCCAACAAAGAACACACTGCATCATACTATACATTCACACACCTTTGTGGCAGTCGTGGCCTAGTGGATAAGGTGATTGACTGGTTCTGGTGGGATGAGTGTTGAAACTCTCTCCCTCCTGAGACAACCATGACTGTGGTGACCTTGAGCAAGTCACCAGTTACCACAGCTCCCCGGGCGCCGCAGCTATGGCTGCCCACTGCTCCCGGTGTGTGTTCACGGTGTGTTTGTTCACTGCTGTGTGTGTGCAGTTGGATGGGTTAAATGCAGAGCACAAATTCCTTGTATGGGTCTCTCCATACTTGATCCTAACGTCACTTTCACTGGTAAAGATGCTTTTTATTTGTCACATGAGATAATCTAATTTTTATTTTTTTTTTTAATTTATTATGGAAATAAAGGTTTGAAATATTTCACTCGGTGGTTACTTATCTAATATACAATGCAAATTTCATTTTTGAAACAGATTACTGAAATAAATGGATATTCCCCTAATAGTCTCATTTTAGCACCAATTATGTTATTATTTACATAAGAAAAATATTATTAAATGAAATGAAATAAAAAAAAATATTATTCTCTTAATATATGTATCGATAATTACTAGAAGTAATTAAAAAAGTTTATTCCTTCTGAATAACATATCGTGAAATGTCTGGCTATTAACATTAAGCACAATGTACCCTGAAGTAAGCAATTCCTGTGATTTATTATATTTCCCAAAATGTGTAACCGACAATATTTCCTCTTATAAAACATCATAATTTGTCGATTACTAATTAATTTCTGTTCTTTTTCATTACATTTACACTTTAGATGCCTTTTGTAATTTAATATTTTTTTACTGAAAGACGATCACACATTTTATCTATATTTATTTTAATTGCCTTGCAAATAACTCATCATAAATCTTGTAATGTTCGATTAAAACTCAAAATATCACAATTAAAAACCTTTTTAAAACCTGCACATTAAATGTGAAATCAAAATTAAACAATAGCGGGGTTGTGTCACTAACTATTTAATTCGAAACAGAGCTGCAATGGGCACACGCACCGGTGCACACATGGACTTCTAAGGGTTAATCAAGTAGCTGCTGCATACCTGGCACATATGGCGTTTTGATCATCTATTTGTCATTATTTGAAAAAAAAAAAACCCCAACAATTCTTTATATAAGCTGCAATCTCAGAGGTACAAGATTTTTGAAGAAATTCTGATCAAATCGAATCAACTGATATTATACAATCTGAAGTAGCAGGTAAAAAAAAAAATAAAATCAAGCTCAATTAGCCATCCCTCCCATGCTAATCTTTGCCCTGCTAAATGCAAGGTAATGAGATCTGGCAACACCTTCAGAAGAAAGCCACGACAAGAAGAAGGAAGTCTCAATTAGAAAGAAGGAAAGGTGTTAGATTGGAGCTCCATTCCTTTTTACTTGAGGAATTTGCAGAAAGATCAGTCTAATTTGTTACTGAAACCCTTCATAATCAGATGTTCGTGTATTAAATTAAAGTAGTGCTCTTATATCCTTTTGCCTTTCAAACTGACTTCATGAATATTGCACCGGTCATCTCAATAACTCATTGTCTTCTTTCTCTCCATCTGTGTGTTGTTTTCAGAGAGCGCATCTGTTGGACAACACAGAGAGGCTGGAAAGGTCATCTCGGAGGCTGGAAGCTGGCTACCAGATAGCGGTGGAAACCGGTAGGCATTCTGGGGAGAGGTGGGGTGATTGACAGCAAATTGTGTGCAGAGAGAGAGAGAAAACACCTTGACGGCTGGTGACATTTTGTGGTGCACTTCAAAGAGAAGCAATGGAGAAGAAGTGTAGAGCAACAGTCACCATACTGTTTACGTGCACCAAAAATACAGCCTCATTTTCACTCAGCTCCCTGTGTGCTTGAGAAAGAGAGTAGGGCCTACCAAATAATAACAGCGTCCATGGTAAATAAAAACAGACTCATTCTGAAGGTTAGCGCTTGTCTTTAACTAAAAGAAAATGCAGTAATTTAGATATGAGATGGATTAAATCTGCAGGCGTCTTTTTTAAAGCTTACTGTCAACTGTGTTGTTGGAGCAGAGCATTCCTTAGAGACGTATCAAAGCTCATTCTTCAAGAAGCTACTGGGTTTTTTTGGCTCCTGCCTTAGTTTTGAAAAGTTTGTTAATTTACACTATAATGGAAGGAGGCTTGTGCTCGACGTTGACAATGTTAATAATTCAAATCAAGAAAGGGTTGCACAGACCACTGGCGTTTGATGTCTCGCAAGAACAGCTCACAAATTCATAAATGCGATTTGCATCCTCTGCTGAAAAATTGAGGTTCATTTATTTTGCATCCACTCAAGCTGATATTTCATTTCTTGTTTTTTTTTTCCTCCTCACTTACATTTTTTCTATTCAGACATTTTTCCTTATGCCTCCACAATTGAATTGCTTGCTACCAAAGCGGAAGGGCATACAGAATCAGACCCCCTCAGAGAGGAGTTTTCTCTCCTTAAGAGAGCTTCTGCCTCCTGTCACAATGTCTCAACGCTTGCACTGCTCTCAGTGTGGGAGCCGCAAGCGCAGAACAATGCCTGTTTACTCAGCCCTTCTCTAACCGAGTTAAAGCTTAGCTCGGTCTGCCTATGATCCTAATCCCTGACCCTCATACCCCACTGACCACCCCAAACACTCACCCATACATACACACCTGCATCTTAAAAGCAAAAGCGGCAGGTAGTCCTAAACTGAAGTGGCCCAAGATGAACAAACCCTGGACTTTTGGGATTTGGGCACAGCAATCGTGTTTGAGAGTCGAGCAAACACAGGGCCACTTCGGTTTCTTTGGAGAAGCTGCAGATATAGATGCGCTTTGTTTGGTCTGTGCCACTGACCCTTCACTCTTTGTGTCACACTGAGCCCGATCGGACAGTTTATGGATGGTTTTGAAATTCAGTCGAGTGGCAAATCAGAGCGGCATGAACGCCAGCCATTCAAAAGCTTCGGCCTCAGTGCTAAAATGAGGAGAGAAGAGAAGAGCTATGTCTAAATGCTTTTTAATTTCTATAAAATCATTATAGTTTTTTTAACATTGTATTTTAGTTGCATTAACATGTAGTTAATTGCATCTGAACAAAACCATAAAAATATGATCATTCGTATTTGTAAAAAAACTAAATAATAATAATAATAATAATAATAATAATAATATGGGTTGGTTCCAAAGCGATATAATATCAAAAATGTGAAATTGCGAAAAAGACTTGCAAAAAACTTTTTTTGTTTCAAAATGTAATGAATAATAATGAGTGTCTAATAATGGCTATATACACGCACACACGCACACACACACACGCACGCACGTACGCGCACACGTATACATACATATATATATATACACATTTTGAAATTTTTGTTTCTCATGTAAACAATATACCTGCAATAAACAATCTATATCGTCCAAATTAACTGTTGGCTTGAAAGCTATCTTTATTTGTGTTTAATGATGACAAATACAAGTAATATAAACACAAAGATTTTTGTAATATAAACACAAAGAAGACAAAAACAAAGAATAATTAAAGACCCTGGTGTGGAAAGCCTGAATAACAAAAGACTTCACAAAAGGAGGAGGAATAAACTACACTAAATGCCAAGGCTCAGGAATATAAACACAGGATAACATAAAACACTTAAGAGAGTAATGAAACTGTATATGAAGCCAGACGGGAAGGATAGACAGTGGGGAAACAGAATGATGGGATCACATGCTGGAACTCTGATCACATGTCCAATGCAGAAGTAAATCGAGAAAAGCTATGAAACAAAGGGGCAAAAAGGCAGAAAATAAAGGTATTAATATAACAGACTGTGACAAAAAAAGGTCCTTCCTTTCTGCACAACAAACACATGGAAATACAAAAAACCCCTGCAATTGTGTAATTTATTAACATGCTAATTTTGAGAGCACTATATTTATATATATATATATATATATATATACACACACACACACACACACACACACACACACACACATAGTCACTGTTTTTAAAGTAGTATTGTGAGCACTGAGCAGTGTGTGATCCAGTGTGTATTTTCTTAAAGTCAACTTGTAAAATTTGTATGTGTTAGTTTGAAGTTTTAATCGCATTGTTTGATGCTAGCACAGCGTGTTTTTAGTGAGGTTTAGCTCAGGGTGCACTTAGTCCTGCAGTGTTTCATGCAGTCTGTCGGGAGCTTTCCAAGCCTTCACAGGGAACTCGAGAGTGCTCCGTGGACACGCAGGGCTTTTTACCAAACTGTTTGTCTCATAAATAAAGTATGGGTCTTCATTACAAGGGGGCACCCACTTTAAAGCTGCCCGAAGAGAGCCTGGAGTACAGTGAGAGGGAGCAAAGCAGCCAATTTAAAGACATTTAAATCAGAGATGTCCCAGAGCCCAAGAGCATTAAACCAAATCTAACCAAAGAAGTGCTGGGGTGTTTGTGAAAAACCAGGAATTCTGCAAACAATGCTTTGTTTCGTGGAAAACCCACTAAACCTGTTGTTTGCAGCCCCTTAACATAAAAAAAAAACCAACAACAAATGTAAACAATCTTAATATACAATCTCACAATCGATTAATGAATCAAAATGAATGGTGACTGCTTCCGATAAAAAGCAGCAATGAAGAGAAACGGTGTCCGTGCGGAGCAGAGAGGTGGCCTTTGAATACACAGCAGCCGGTGCAGCAGCAGATCGATGGGGCAAAATGAGAGCAGCTCATTAGGGATTGATTTCAGCAGTGTTTAGATAAGCAGAGTGGGTCGGGGCCCAGCCCCTGGGGCCCTCACCAGGGCCCAAAGTTCACGCTGAGCCAGGTAGAGAGTGTCTCCGCAGGCCATCATCTTTATTAGCACCCAGATAAGCTGATTAGGCCTTGTCAATCAAAGGTGGCAACGACTCAATCGAGAGGCCCTTCTTTTCTTTCTCCCTCGCTTTTCTTTTTTCTCTCCTCTTCTTTTATTGTTTTGTGATAAATCATTGAAGCGACCAAAGCAGTAGCCATGGTGGCTAAGCTAAGCAGCCCTGCAGTTGTCACCAAGGCAGAGGACGTGAGGACTCTGTGATGATGTGACGACTGTATTAAAGAGTACATCAATTTGTTTGAGCATGGTTTGATTTTTTTTTTTTCTGGTGTTAAATGAGCAGACGAGGGGGAGCGCTGCTATTGTCGTAGCAGGTTTTACAGAGAAGCTGACTCTGCCACCCATAATGAAATATAAAATGGTGAAATTTTTATTTATCTTTTTAAATTCTAAACATGCTTTGTTTGAGAGCTTTTGGCCTTGATGTCAGTTCACGGGTGTTTCCAGAGCCCCAGTAACTGACTTGCTAATATATTATTATTGATTATAAATATATTTGATTACAATTACACGTAAAAAATATAAATATCTTTTTTTTTATTAAAAATATATTTTATTATGTGTCAAGATGATGAGGGTAATTGTAATCATAATGCTTTTAGTGTTTATAAATAATGCATATTGTCATTTTTATTCATAATACTTTCTTAATTTTGTTTGAATCTAAATTATTATTAAAGCTAATGACAAAGACTGATCTGCAAATTAGTGATGTTAAAGGGCTTTAATAAGTTGATTTTAATTAACGCTGTTCATTAAAAACCAATTTCTTTTATTTAAAGGATAATTATATTATTCATAATAATTTATAGCTGAAATTGTAGCATCGGTTTCTTCAAAATCAAAGTGAAGTCGATTTGCTGTACATCTTCAAACTCCTCTGTAATTAATTGCTTCATTGCCTTTCATGATTTATTTTAGAGCAGCATCCAGTTGATTCCCTTCATTGTAAAGTCATGTTTAAAGTTTCAGCGCATTGCCACTGTTCTTTCTTTAATGAGGACAATTTGGCGAAGTGGATTTCCTTGAGGTATAGCATACCAAATATCTTGGTTTTTTTGTAGTTTGCTGAAATCGGAATGCCGTATTGTGTTTCAAAAAGAATATGCCGTTATTTGATAATTGTTTGATTCATGGAGCAGAGCCACAAGAGTTAAATATTTCAAGAGCAGAGTTTGCAGATTTGCAGAAAGGAGAACTTAGCTAGAGTGGGGTTTCTAAAGACAATGGTGGGTTTTGTATTATAATGAGGCCATTTTCTTGTTGAAAATGTATGTTTTTTTTGGGGCGGGGGGATATTTCAATATGAAGCTATCGTTAAACACTGGTTCTTGCAAATGAATGAGATTGGGGGAGGGTGTGTGCGTGTGTGTGTGTGAGCATAATGCAGTTTTCGATTCTGTAAATCTACCTACGGGCGAGCTGTTTATCGCAAAACCCCCTGGCGGATGAAAGGCAGTGTAATAATGATTTTTTTCCTTCCCTAATCGGGCCTTGTCAGCGAGGCGTCTTATCGTCGAGAGGAAAATGACACCGATACTATCGAAGAGCCCAGAGTCCGAGTTTGTGGCGCTCCCCTCCAATCACGCTGGACTCTGCCTCGCCATATCTAGTGCCGCCACAAACGACAAACGCCGCTTTTTTTCATCTGGACTTCAAAAACGGTCCCCGTCATTAAAATTGCACCCGCGTTCGACTGCAGGGATCAGCCGCTCTGGAGCGAAAATGGGATGTGGGAGAGGAGGCTCGCTAAATGTGCTAATTCTGTCCTCACATGTTTACGGCTTAATTTTAATCGGTTTGAGCGAGGGCGGAGGAGGGTTTGGTGTTCGTGTGTGTGCGGAAAAAAGGCGCACATTGCAATAAATCGCTATTATCTTTGACTGCGAAGGACTCAGCTGCTCCAAGGATTTTGAGGCCTGTGTGCAACAGTATTATGTGGAGGAACACAAAAGTGTTTACGCTTGAATTGCGGTGACTGAGGTGCACTCACTGATTTCAGCTCCGCAAGACAAAAGGCCGAACTTTCACAATGGCAAAGCCAGCAAACAGCCTCTTAGTGCAAGAGCTCAACCAACAAACTCGACTGCCCGCTGCGTTTGTGTCCACATTTCCGAATCTCAGAGATTGCTGACTGCGGAGGTGTGGAGTTTGTTTATTTATTCCAAACGAAAATGTTCGTTAGGTGCGACTGTTGACCGTTGTGTCGCTAGGACATTTAGAGACGCTTCCTTTTACATCCCTTTTATCTTCTACAGAAACCAAAATCTACCGAGTCTTAAGGACTAGACTATGCTCATATCATGTCATGGTTCAGCAGAAGAGTAATATAGTGTGTATATATATATATATATATATATATATATATATATATATATATATGCATGATAAATAATGAGATGATGCAAAAAATCTAAATATAAAATCTTAAAACTCTAAATGTGTTTATATTTTCTATGCTGTCTGCTAATAATATCAATAGAATAATTCAAAAATAGTTCACAGGATACACAAAACACATCAACAGTGTTTTATGTATAAACAATAATGCATATGCTATACATAGATATTGGAATAAAAGTTACTACTAATAAAATAATATGTATCATAGTATTATCAAAGTGTTTTATGTGTTTTATTAAAGTGTTTTAAGTAATCTTTTGGTCTGTATTTAGCTTTTGTGAGATTAATTATTCAAATTACGTGTTGTTTTCAAAGGTAGAGTGTTAGAGGAATAAGGAAAGCGTGATCAAATCAGATCATATGTGTCTATTTATATCACACACACACACACACAGCCTTTCACTGACCTTTGCTTGACAGAGAGAACGAGAGAGAGAGAGTGAAAGAGGGCACTCGAGCTGGATGGCGTTAAATAAAACTGTTTTGGAAGGAAATGGAAGACAAAAGCGAATATCCAGGACCCCCATGGGCGCTTCCTCATCGGGCGCTTTAAAGAGCTGGCACATCTGAGGAACTGCAATATCAAAAAGCTGAGAGAAAAAGTGAAATGAAGTAAAAGGAAAAGTAGGGGGGGGGGAGTGGGGGGTTTGCGAGAGAGAAAAATCTCAGTAACTTGTCACTGTGGAATGAGGATCATAAATGGTAATTGTGCAATGGGAGTGACACGCTGATGACAGCGGATTGATGGCAGTTGAAAAGCAGGAGGAATTCACGGAGGAGCCACTGAGAGTTGGGTGGCTGAGATTCACAGTTTTCACACTGAGATCTAGAACAGAGGCAGAGCGAGGACAGAAGGCCAGACGTTGAGCCTTCGTAACAGATCGCAGTTTTTAGCTGTTCTCATTCTGCCGTCTCACTCAGTGCAAAGGAATCAGCCCCGCTCTAAGAGTTGTGAGAGCTACTGGGTTCTTTCTGCATAATTATTTAATGGTGGAGATAATCCATTCAATCAAAAATCATGGAGAACAATTTGAACAATTAGAGATATGTCTACATTTTAATACTGATATGGATAATCTAATAAACCATTAAGTGTGGGAAGTTAATAACACGATATATATATATAACACGATTATGGTTTGTATTTTATTATTTGAGAAAGTAAGCACTGTTTTTTTTTCGCAGTCTCTAGAAGTCTCACTTTTTAGCGACTACTTTAAAGCTTTTGAGAAGAGCAAGTTCCTCCTCACCATAAGTTTAAACAGCTGCTACTGCTGCTTTTAACCCAGCACAGATTATCTTATTTGTTTTGCAGATTAAATACATTCCATTTCTATATAAACGCATATAAAAGCTGATCATTAGTGCTGTCCTTCTGCTCGCGGGTCGTCGTCAGGCCAGTCGACCACAGGCTCAGGACGCCCACCGAACATGAAACACATCGCCCCACTCTGTCAGCTGGGGGCTCCATCTGTCAGTCAGTAGGACAGCTTCACGTTTGTCTGGGGAAGGAGCTCAGCAAATACCACAGGGGTTATCTGGTGCACCCCGTTTGTGACTACTGCCATAGTTCTGACATATTTAATAATAGTTTGCATTATTGATATTAAGCTTGGTTTTTAATATAAAAAGCAATCCCTCTCTCACTCAATTTACAGTCAAATGCTATAGTTCTAAACCTCTTAATTTATTTTGTTTTACTGTGTTTTGTGTGTCGACTGATCATTTTTTGTTAGATCTCAAATTGTAACAATTCTCATTCTCAATGCAGTAATGACTACATGTTGTTTATGTGACTATCTTGTAATCTGCATTTTGGCAGATAGGCTGCGCCCTTGAGCCACTGTGAAACTCACCATCTTCACACCAGGGCAGTAGATGCCTCTACCAGTCACGTCTCTCTCTCTCTCTCTCTCTCTCTCATATGTGCACATGCTCAATCTCAGTCTTTGGATGTTTCTCCTATTTCTGAAAGTTCCTGAAAAGATATGCTTTGCTCATAACTCTAGGAGCTCATTTGAGTTGTATTTATTTAGCACAGTGTTTGGTGTGTGTGTGTGTGTGTGTGTGTTTTTGAGAGAGGGAGCACATTTGTCTGCATTGCTCAAGCGCTGCTGAGAGCATCAGTATTTTCAGATCTGTGAGCAAGGGTGATTCTGAACATCAGCAGCATGATATTGCAGCTATTATTATACACTTCCACAGATTCGAAAGCTCAAGTCAAGGAAAAATAACTTATTAGGATTGGGCTTAAGTGTTTTGGTGTTTTGACTTCTAGTCATACGTGTATTGCAGGAAACGGAAAACCTTTTATGGTTTGCAGGAAAGTGTTTAGAAGCATAAAGATCACAGGCTTGTAAAAATTGTATTTTTAGTAAAGATTGTAAAGATTACCATCATTTAATCGTGTTTAAATGAAATATAAGGCTGAAATCACACTGTAAAAAAAAAACTGTGTATTTTACCATAAATAACATAGAATCCAAGGATTGAAATCATAATATTTTTGTTCATGACCGATCTAACTTTTTTTTTTGTAATTATTTCCATTTTTTTACACATCAGATTGATCTAATTTAAAGGTTTGTGTTGTAATTATTTAGTTGTGTAATAAATGTGTTGTAAATAAAAAAACAACAGAATTTTATGCTTAAAAAACAGCAGCTTTGGTTTCCCAGAGCTTTAACATCAAATTTACGCACGGTTCTTGAGTTTATGGGATTGTGCATATTAGGACCTTGTTTTTACGGTTTATCGCACAACCACATTTTAGAATATTTAAAATTCACGTCTAATTAATTTTATGGCAATACATTATATTTTAATGTAATTTCTACAAAATTATTCTTATCAAGTGGTCTTACTCTGTAATTTTTTTTAACTGTAAATTGTACGGTTATTAAATAATCATGTAAATGTAAATTTATCATGTAAAGTCTTTTCCTGTAGCATTTACACAGTCTTTTCTAGTTACATTTACAGATATTTTTTACAGTGCAGGTTTCACAGGTTCAAATTAACAGATTGGATTTTTTACAAGTACAAATTGTAATACAGATATGTTTTTCCTATATTTTATTTTAGAGTTGGTTAGGTAAAGCTGTGTATTTGTCAAGTGTACAGCTTGCTTGTTTTCAGCAAACACATAAGTTTCCATGTGTAACCGCATTGACCATGAAGTGTTTTCCGAAAAATCTCACAGGAAACACCCTGTGCCATCTGCTGCTGCTGCTTTCCCATTTCGATTACACATGAAAAACGGCCTTCAGTCTGCCTGAGATTGTGAATCATGAAAAGGCTCTCATAGTCAGATAAAAATAATCAGCAAAGAAGTCTTGGGATGGGCGAAATGACAGTGAAATTAAGAATTATGTGTTTGTCTCGTATATCAGATGTTATATTTCAGTGCTTTTTAAAATTACATGCTTATATTACTTGTGAAAAATAGTTTTATCAGTCACTAGCCTAACTGAATCATGTATATTTCTCAATGTATAATTTTTGTTTGGTAACAAAACTGAGTAAACTGATTTGTTAATTACAGAATTTCCAGATTTAGGCGGCTGCACATTTGAGTTAATATGTAATTATATTAACCTGTAATAGTTTCCCCTCCATAACGTCCTAATTATTTGTCACATTTTAGGATTTAAATTAAATGTAAATATTAATATAGATTTTTTTAGCCCTCCACTAAAATATTTTTCTTACACGTACATCTCTTTGAATGTCTTAACTACACTGTAAAGGGAGGGGTAAATACTAAACTAGATGTTTGCATACAATTTTTGACGTCATTAGTCCGTTCCCGGGTGGCTTTCGTATCTAGAACATTTCGTATCTCGAAGCAAGTTTTCCATGTAAAACACCTAATCCGTGCAATGGCTCTCCACAGAAAAATCACAGAAAACCACAGAAAAATCAAGTAACGTTTCTTCAATCCTTACACAAACACAAAATATATAAAAGAAAAAAAAACAAAAACAGTTAAAACATTATATATAAACATATTGGGTACTAAAATTAAGCACAAACATAGATTTTTGAATCAATACCTTTTCCCCTAAAATATTAGTAAATATTTCTCATTTTAAGATCGAATTGTATTGTTGAAAACACTTGTTTTATCTATTTTTAAGATCCATCCGCATTTGTCAGTTAGACATTCTTACTTTTTTAAGAAATCTTGTAAATCAAATTTTCTTTCCCCATTAACAGATTTTTTTTGCTTGATCTAGGAAGAGTTTAACTAGATTTGAGTTTTTTTCTTTCTCCTAGAGCAGGGGTGCTCATTACGTCGATCGGAGGTGCTACTGGTCGATCGCGGCATGAATTTGAAACAATATCAGCCGATCATCCATCCTGTCACTCGATAGATGTACAGGGCAACCAGTTAGAATTTTTACCTTTACGTCACCGCAACAGTGACGCTAAGTGCTAAGCTATTCAGCGTATTACGTCCGGTTTTTAGCCCATGATTAAGTTTATGGCCACCAAAATGAGTGAAGGAGCTGGACCAAGTAAATCATTAAGTCCTACATGAAACTCATTAATTCCAAATAGCGTTCCACAACGACTGATGAACATTTGGAAGTGTGCTTGAGGCTGGCTGTCAGCAGCTACTGTCCGGAGTATGTATGGATCCCTGGCTGATTCAATTCAGTGCAAGTCATCAAATTAAACTCTCAATAAAGTTGAAAATAATTGTTTGTTGATTGATGTTGTACATTTTTGTAGCGGGTAGATCACTTTAACTTGGTCATTTTAAAAGTAGCTCGCAAGTTGAAGAAGTGTGAGCACCCCTGTCATAGAGTGTTTTTTTTGCAGTGTACGGCCCTACGTTTTGTTGTTCTTAGTGATCAGTGGTACTTTTAGTGGTACCAGTCTGAAAAGTGATAGCAACCCGAGTCAGACCAGTTTGGATGTCTAGGCAAAGTTTGGTGGCTGTAGCCTGAATGGTCTTGGAGGAGATGAAGCTAAAGCTGTATTTTCAAGTAGCTTCAGTTTTTGTCCAAAACTCGCACTCATGCTTTGAAATTCTTAGACAAAAACAAAAATGAGCAAAACGATAGCAAAATACTAAAAGTTGGTGTTCACCCGCATGATCCTGTTACAGCAGACTGTTGCTTGGAATTTTTTACATCAAATGAAGGCTCTACTAAACTTCTTCTTCTTTTCCTTTCGGCTGTTCCCAGTTTAGGGGTCGCCACAGCGAATCATCCTTTTCCACCTAACTCTGTCCTCAGTATCCTCTACTCTTGCACCAACTACCTTCATGTCCTCTTTCAGCACATCCATATATCTTGTCTTTGGTCTTCCTCTTGACCTCTTGCCTGGCATCTCCATCTCCAACATCCTTCTACCAATATAACCACTATCCCTCCTCTGCACATGTCCAAACCATCTCAACCTGGCCTCTCTGACTTTGTCTCCAAAATAACCAACCTGAGCTGTCCCTCTGATGTGTTCGTTCCTAATCTTGTCCATCCTCGTCACTTCTAAACTGAACCTCAACATCCTCATCTCTGCTACTTCCATCTCTGCCTCTTGTCTCTTCCTCACTGCCACAGTCTCCAACCCATACATCATCGCTGGCCTCACTACTGTTCTGTACACCTTTCCTTTGATTCTTGCTGACACTCTTCTGTCACACAACACCCCTGACACTTTTCTCCACCCACTCCAACCTGCCTGCACTCGTCTCTTCACCTCTTTTCCACACTCCCCATCACACTGGACTGTTGACCCCAAATACCTAAACTCCTGCACCTTCTTGACCTCAGCCCCCTGTAACCTCACTGTTCTATTTCCCTCTCTCTCGTTCAAACACATGTATTCTGTCTTGCTGCGACTGACTTTCATTCCTCTTCTTTCTAGAGCTGACCTCCAACTTTCCAGGTTTTCCTCCACCTGCTCTCTGCTCTCACTACAGATCACAATGTCATGTGCAAACATCATTGTCCACGGAGATTCCTGCCTGACCTCATCTGTCAACCTGTCCATCACCATAGCAAATAAGAAGGGACTCAAAGCCGATCCTTGATGTAGCCCCACCTCCACCTTGAACTCCTTTGTCTGACCTACAGCACATCTCACTGCTGTCTTACTTCTCTCATACATATCCTGAACTATTCTGACGTACTTCTCTGCCACTCCTGACCCCCTCATACAGGACCATAGCTCCTCTCTCGGCACCCTGTCATACGCTTTTTCTAAATCCACAAAGACGCAGTGCAGCTCCTCCTGACCATCTCTGTACTTCTCCATTAACAATCTCAGAGCAAAAATTGCATCAGTAGTGCTCTTCCTGGGCATGAAGCCATACTGCTGCTCACAAATATCCACTTCCTTTCTTAGCCTAGCTTCCACTACTCTTTCCCAAAGTTTCATTGTGTGGCTCATCAACTTTATACCTCTGTAGTTG
>SRMA01026692.1:55496-77906 GCA_007224835.1 Danionella cerebrum
ATCTGGAAGCTCTTCCTGACCACCCAAAGCCTGTCTCAGCTTCTGTCTAAATTCCTCACAATCTCCTTCTTTTTTCAACTTCCACCACTTGGTCTTTTTTTCAATCTTTCCTCTTCTTTTCTTCCTGACCACCAGAAACATCCTACATATCACCATCCGATGCTGTCTGGCTACACTCTCTCCTACCACTACTTTACAGTCTCTGGCCTCTCTCAGATTGGCTCGTCTACAAAGGATGTAGTCTACCTGCGTACTCCTCCCTCCACTCTTGTAGGTAACTCTATGTTCCTCCCTCTTCTGGAAATAAGCATTAACTACAGCCATTTCTATCCTCTTGGCAAAGTCCACCACCATCTGTCCTTCTAGGTTCCTTTCCTTAACACCGAACCTGCCCATCACCTCCTCATCACCTCTGTTGCCCTCGCCAACATGCCCGTTGAAATCTGCTCCCACTACTACTCTCTCCCCTCTGGGAACACTCTCAATCACCTCATCCAACTCTCTCCAAAATCTCTCCTTCTCTTCCAACTTACAGCCTACTTGTGGAGCATAACCACTCACTACATTCAACATCTCCCACTCTGTCTGATCACTCTGTCTGACACTCTTTTCACCTCACAAACTCCTCCTTCAGGATCACTCCTACCCCATTTCTCTTCCTATCCACACCATAGTAAAACAGTTTGTATCCCCCTCCAATACTACGCGCTTTGCTACCCTTCCACCTGGTCTCCTGCACACACAGAATATCTACCTTCCTTCTCTCCATCATGTCCGCCAGCTCCCTACCCTTCCCTGTCATTGTACCAACGTTAAGAGTCCCTATTCTTAGATCTATACTCCTGCCTTTCCTCTTCTCTTTCTGTCGACGAATCCTTCTCCCTCCTCTCCTTCTTCGACAAACAGTAGTCCAATTTCCACCGGCACCCTGTAAGTCAACAGCACCGGAGGCGGTCGTTGTTAACCCGGGCTTCGACCGATCTGGTATGGAAATCGATTTGGTGACTCGCATATTTGGTTTTGGCATTTTTTACACCGGATGCCCTTCCTGACGCAACCCTCTCTATTTATCCGGGCTTGGGACCGGCACAGAAGTCACTGGCTTGCAACCCCTGTGGCTAGATTTGGACTAAACTTCATGTTGTTCTTTAATATATTTAACATACTTAATCATTACGTCATCTCAATAAATTCTGAGCACTTTCAAAGTGTTAAAGCGTTATGAATAATATTCTTCCAAGCTAGAATTCTCCATGATTCCCACCCAAACTAAAATGTAGGCATCCTACAAATAAGTAAAACTATATAGACAAGTGTTTATGAGTGGTTTTAAATCCTATGCCACCTGGATTTATTTGGGCCAAACACCGCTCTGACCGTCTGGGCTCTTTCTGTCCTGGAGGACTGTTATGAACAGAAGCCTCCTCTTCAGAACTCACACCTGATCACCGACTCTCTTCATCTCTCCCAGTCTGTCTCTACTGCGCTCCTTTAACTTCCTTGCTCCCAATGGTCCTGCCCTGTCCTACTTAACTCCGGCCCATCCTGCCTTTTGATTTGAGCTACTTATCCAGCCACAGATCATCTGCACACTTCACACACTGTTTTACTCGCATCCTCTCATGTTTACTAGGATACGTTTCAAAAACACGAGTTTAGTCGACACATGCAATCCTTTTCAGGGCATTTTGAATGAGTTTTTCTACAGATTTTTTGGAGGATGCATGCCTCCTGAAAATGTGCACTGCAGTTCAGTGCATTACTTCAATTCCGTGTTTATAGAATGAAACAATTTGCTTAACCCTCTTTTCAAATAGCTCTAGGTCTTCATTATCAGGGTTGTACAATTCCACAACAGCACACTGGCACAAAACTGCTTGTGCAGCCTAAAGGTATTTAATTATTCTGTTCATGGTCACAGTAGCATCACTCAGTGTTCTGAACACATCTACTCTTTTTTTTTATCAAAAAATCCAGTTGTACATGTGTTTGAAGGATAATTTTATATTAAATCACTTTTGTGATTTTAGAAGAAATTTTATTACAAAAAACATTGCAGTTTAACAAAGACCAGGGATTCACATGAAACAAAGTCTGAACCAATTAAAGTATTTAAAATACTTGGTCACGGTTCTATTTCTGGCCTTTGCCCTTGCCCTTTGCTCTTCATTTGAGTGATATGAAGGGGTGTCCCAATTCTCTTTTAAACAGGGAAAATACTAAATGCCCCTCCAAACAATGCTGCAAACTTCACATAAAGTGTCAAATTGGATTTTATTGCTTTCCTTTAAATGTAATTTATAATAACAGTTGTAAATGTAATGCAAATGTAATGGAAATCACAAATAAATTGCTAGTTTTACATGCATTTTTTTCATACGTTAACAATTTTTCAAGCTGTAAGTAACGTTAACATTTTTAGATTGCTTGTATGCAGTTTGATTTTACAGTAATTTATGTTTTATAGTTAAATAAAGAAGCTTGATATAGGTCTTACATTAGATTCTTAATAACCCTAAAAAGTTTCAAGTATTCTCATTTTTGAATAGGAACCTTGAATAGGAAAACTATTGTTTTGATTTTTTTGTTTTTGCCATGCCATATTGGTCAGCAAATGTAATCTGTTGTTAGATGATAAAACTTGCTAGTGTTACTGGATTAATGCTTCATGAGTAACATTACCCCAACAATACCCTAATATCATTAGGTTTACGAAATAGACTTGTGTATGGTAAAGGTGTTTTAAATTTTACAAGCTACCTGATGCTGATTGCTGGTAAAAAAAGATCATAAGACACATCAGATTCTTAGGGATGTCTCAATTATTAGGTTTGCACTCTTCTAGGGCTAGTGAGAGGAACGGAAATGGGCGAGACATGCTGACTCTTCAAGCTCAAAAGTTGGTTCAGCTGGTTGCTTTGAATTGTTCAATATTCTCAACTTCAGTGTTATGGAAGAGGACAATCTGAAGCTTTCCATTTTTTTTGTCAATTTGGTCATGCATCTGTTTCTGTAGAGATTTGAACAGTGTTTTTTATGCTTTACTTTCAATTTTCAGAGATTTCGGATTGTGTCTCTTTATTTTTTTTTGTCCTTCCAAATACAAGTTAGCTTTCTTCAATAATGGTTCAAAATGGAGATATGTCATGTTTTTTTTCTAATATTCAATTGTTTTCGGGTTGATTTATACACATTTCTAGGAATTATTGAAATGCATCTCACAGACATATTTTTAAATATAGACTTGACAGAAAACAGTAAAACAACTGGATATTTGTTATCGAGTATAAAGGCATATTGCGTGTGGAGTTAAATATTTTAATGAATCATCAGCACAATGGGGTTTATGGAATAACAGATGCATCACATTTTTAAGCTTGTGTGATTCATTTTCTTTTGCATTTCGTCATTAATGTCAAGCATGTCATTTATTTTTCCCTCTTATTTCCAGCAACAAGGGTGATTTGAATCCCTGTGTGAAAATAAGTAAGGCTTTTTCATGAAGGACACACATGGGGGCTAACTAATTTCTCTGTCAAGCTAATAAAGCATTAGTGTGTTTTTAAGATGGCCGTGGTGGTAATTAGTGAATTGCTTTGAGTGGGCCCGGCCGGGCTGAGAGCAGGTAAGAGATGAAAAAAGAGGGCAGAAAGGCTGTCTGTTTCATTCTCTGATGGAGGTTATATTTTCTGTGACAACTGGACCACAGTAATCAAAATGTGTTAATAATCCCTTCAAAGGGATGGCGCAGCATCAGTAGGGCCTCAATGAGTCTGAATCCCCTTGTTAGTCGCAGAGCTGGATGTTCCTCCCTCCCCAGCCGGAATCAGCTTCGA
This sequence comes from Danionella cerebrum, assembly GCA_007224835.1. Taxonomy (NCBI): domain Eukaryota; kingdom Metazoa; phylum Chordata; class Actinopteri; order Cypriniformes; family Danionidae; genus Danionella; species Danionella cerebrum. The sequence goes on from SRMA01026692.1 coordinate 59,333, forward strand.
TTACAAACAGCGGCGCACATGAGAGAACCACGCTTTTGTCAACACGTGCCCAGCGATACATGATGACACATTAATATGCAAGCATATTCTACTGCAACAATGAGTGTTACAGTATGTCAGATGTATGGTCAGTAGTAGAAAGTACAAAGTGAAACATAGAGAATCACTGAATCACTCATTAATAGGGGTGTAACAGTTCATGGGGATGTATTGAACTGTTTCGGTGTGGCCTGTTCGGTTCGGTACAATTGCGAAACCGTTTCGGTATATTTTTTTTAATTAAAAAAAAAGTGGCACACAGTAGAGCTGCACGAGTAGCTGTGAGAAATGGCAACAGCGAAAGAGAAGCCAGAGCTTGAAGACCCTCCCACCTCACTGCGGTCTCCTGTTTGGGAACACTTTGGCTTCTCTGTTAAAATACATAACGGGGATAGACGAGTGGATACATTTAAAGTTGTATGCCGACATTGTTCCACGGAGATCGGGCAGGCAACACATCTAACATTTTCTACTGCTGGAGATATTGTCACTGCAACCAGATCTGTGCTCTCTTCAGAAAATGTGGATGGGTTAATCTTTTTAGCCAAAAACTTAAAACTTGAATAGTTAGTTTTGTTGATATACAAGCTGAAGCTGTTGCTAGTGTTAAAAGTTTTCAGGTCCTAACTAGTTGCAGTTTTTCATTTTTTTATAAAAAAAATTTGTTTTTCTTTATAAAGAGTGCAATTTATTTAACATATCACCCAAATGTGTCACTTTTATTTATTTTATGCAAGAATTCTATTGTGTATTGGCAGCTTTTCAAAATAAAGATTTTGTAAGCTCTTATTGTTTTGTACCGAAAATCAACCGAACCGAACTCTCCAAGACACTGTACCGAACCGAATACGATTTTAACGTACCGTTACACCCCTACTCATTAATTAAAAAAAGGTCTTTTTTATGAATGCTATACAAAGTGAACATTAAATGTGAGATCTGCGTTGCGTCTTGCTACGAATAAAAGAGTCGATCACTGAAAGCTGTATATATAATAATATTTTATTATCTGAAACCTTCTATTAAAAAGTACCTATGATGCAAAATGGTGTTTGGACACAAATTTGTATATGATTGACATGCGAAAACCTATTTACGCGTGCCAGTAATTTGAAAATTTAGTTCAATACAACCGAACGCAAGATATGTGCTGTAGTAGTCAATCGATTTAAAAAAAAAATTCAAGATCTGATTGAAATTTTTGTTTACTCATGTAAACAACATTCCTGCAATAAACCATTGTAACTGGTCCATGCATTGTTTCAAAAACAGGTTTGAACCATGGATGAAGGTTTTAGCTGTGTTCTCTCTTTTAAAGGTTGCAGGACTGTTATCTGACTACATTATTTTATTAGGTTATAGTTTACCTTTATCATTAGTTGTGATTAAAGCTACATTAAATTATGTGTTAATAATTGTTAATAATTATAGAAATGCACTTATCCATAATCCTTTAAACCTCTAAAGTTCTCAGCATTTAACATTATTGTAGAAAGTGATTGGCGAGTAACTTGTGACAAGATTGAACATCTCGATTTATTAACAAACACTACGTTACAGTAGCAACAGGGCAGTAGCCAACAGCACAGGGCAGCCCCGGCAGGCCCCACCCACGACCATCTATAGATTTTTAAAGAAAATACCTCAATAAGACAGAGACCTCACATATTTAACCAAATATTTAACATTTCCAATACCTCCAAAACATAAAGAGATTTATTTTAAAGTAATAAGTAATACATATCCTTCCAATTAATTGATAAAGAATAGGTTGAAATTTGAAGTAAATTATTATTATTATGTGTAAAACTGTCTCCGAAACAACAAACATTTTTTATGCGTGTGAGACAATTAAAAATATTTATTATTATGCAATGGTTTATAATTAAGCAGATACAAGTGTATCCCTTCTCATTCAAACATATTCAATGTGGTATTATAATGAGTAATAGAAAATTTGAATATGTGACCACTATTTTAATTATAATCTCCATATTTTACATACTCAAATCTAGAATGGTTAATCTTGGACAGATTTAAAAAGCTAAATTAGTGTTTTCATTTGAAGTGTAACCCAAAGCTCCTAAGCCAAACGTATTTTTTTTTGTTTGTTTGTTTGTTTTTGAAGTCTCTAATAACAGTTTAAAACACATCCATCATCAAAAAACACTTTTTATAAATTGTCTTTTTATACACGTTTATTTTGAACAAATTTTTTTTTTTGTTCGACTCAATAATGATTTCAGACAATGTCGCATGAATCTTTTTCCATTAAGGACTGGCTGCACTCACAAGAAAGATTTGAAAACAGCACAAGGTCCAGTTTGCCAGACTGAAAAGCAGGACTGGTATTATAATCAAAAATTGGAGAGTGCTAGTTTTTAATTAATTCATTAGATCCAAATAGAACGAAATGAAGCCCCTTTTGAAACGAAACCATTGTTTATATTGTCGTCAATGCCTTTATATCTCCTCCACACAGCCCCCACAGCCCCTGGATGTGGCTCTCTCATTGGCTGCAGATAATCTCAGACATTATTTCAGTCAGAACACATTTCACACGGCACGATTGTAACTCGCCGACAGCTCCAGATATCTAGCAGGCCAAGTATCTCACGAGCAGCCTTGCTACTCTTGTCTGTAGTAGTTAACACTTTGCGATTGTCACGTGTGGACAAGCTTCAATATGTCTGCTAACACAAAATTGGGGCTAAAATCATAAATCATTTTAAGGGAGTGGTTTGTTTTCCAGACAACAGTTTTTTTCACAGATGAACAATCACCCATCCACTTCTTCTTCTTCTTCATAAATGCGCCTCATGCTGTGTGAATTGCTTCTGTGCTACAGTGTGATACAAATGTAGCAGCTAGTGTTCAGGAGTGGGTCTTTGCTCTCATTTTTAAATCAGGAGAAAGAGTGCAGTGCAACAGATGCATAGGTGTGTAAAGGCCTGTTTACGTGTTCATTTTAACCAACCGAAAAGCACCGAGTGACCTGTATGATGTCACATGACGGTATTTTAAACAATTGCAGATCTGAGCAATCGGTGTGGTGTGAATGATGACTGAAACTGCAGAGGATTGCAACATGTCAGTCGTTTTTCTTTGTCCGGACCAAATGAAACAAAATAGAGGTGTGAAAGCACCCTCAAACACGATCCCTGTAACCAAAAGGCTCTTCTTCCAGCTCCTTGTATATAATTTCTTCCAGAATCCCGCATTTACCCTTTGGGTGCCCTTGACGAGCCAAGATAATCTCAGTAAATTTATTTAGCACTCCAGAGTGATTTCTCTTTGAATGCCATGCAAGAAAAGTACGACTTAGGCACCAGGGAAACACATTCAGTAAACACTTCGACAGATTTGAGAGTCTGTAGCACTGATCTGTGGACATAATACATTAATCTCCTCAAATAGAGCCTCTACCTCGGATCTCAATTAACCCTTGCTCTTGAAACAGTAGTTTTTGCAGAGGACTTTGTGAAAGTAGCTGCATGAACCGTTGAATGTTTTAGTTGTAGAGCTCAACAGTAGTCTGTATCAAACGCTGCTCAGTAGGCCCTGAAAGTGCTGCTGTCTCTCTCTCCTGCTCTCTGTCAAACTTGGCATTATGCAGCCCATTAGCTGAAAGACTAGATAGAGACCTAAGGTGGCCCTGAGGGTTGGAAACAGAGAAGAGGCTTGCAGTCACATCACATCTAGCACGGAGCAAACACTTGTCTATCTACTCACTCTCTCTGCAAATCAAGCTCAATGCAGCGGCCTCCTCTGATTGATGAGTGTCTTGAAGTTTGGAGGTGCTTCTCTAAAGCTAATTAAAGCCAAGCACTGATTTCAACACTCACTGTAGGTTTAGTTTAAGGAGAGTTAGAGGCTGGAGGTGAGACTGTTAAATATACATGGGTGCAGGTGAAAGGCCACGTCTGATCTGACCTTGGATCAGCTCTACAGTTTTCTCCAGGGTCTTCGTCGTCTCTGTGTGAGCAGTGCAGAACAGGAGGTACTCAATAATGTAAAAGACGTGTTCAATTAAGACCTGTCTTCTTCCCACTGTGTTCTGAAAGTCGATGAAATGAACAGTTTTACTTTCATATTGTGACATTTCCGCAAAGTGAGGCAGGATTTCTGCTCAAAAAAAAATGCATGGCGTTTTACATCCCTGTATTCAATATTGAGCAATCTTGTTTGTGTACAATGAAAATTTTTTTTGATTCCATTTATATTTCCCATATTGTTATTTCACACCATTTAGGAAACTTAAACTATTTATGAAAGATAAACTATGTATGCTTCATATTTTAAAAAATTGTGGTGTTTTTATTTTATTCTTTGAAAATGTACTTTATCTCTATAAAATGCTAAACGCTGTTTTTGTAAAGGGTGAAATGTACATTTGTTTTTTACTGATGATCTGGCATGCATTGCCTAGCCATTCTATACAATCCTAGTGAGTCTACGGAATGCCCTGTCCCATGGAAGTTGCTATTTTATGGCGGCAGTAAAATCTCAAGGTCTATTAACAAGTTGCTTTATTTCTGTCAACATTCATTTATTACATATGGCCTGTGTGCTGCCTCGAGCCCATCGGACGGTCCAATCCGGCTTGTGGGATCATTTGGGAGAGCGTAAATTACAGTGAGTGGAGAGTTCACTTTGAGTAGCATTACAAATGCAGTGATTTTTGTTTTTCTTTCTTGACGATAGATGGGTGAGAAACATTACTTTGCTAATACATTTGTCTCATGGAAGAATTTGTGCCAGCTATCCATGTATGCGCCTTTGATTGTAGAATTGTGCGGGAGTTTCCCATAAAGTGATTATGATGCTGATAGAATTGCAGTGGGCAAAGCGGTATTAATATCGCCTCTTCTCCACTTTACATCAGAGGCAGTTTTTGTGTGAAAAAGTAAGCATTTCATTCATATTGTGCAACTTTTAAAGCAGTTATAATAAATATTTGAGCCCGCTATACTAGCGCTACATCATTATTACTTTCTACATGCAATAATAATTATAAATAAAAAACATCTTTTAATCACCTCATATTTTTGCCTATGCAAAATGCACCGTTTATCCCCATTCAGTGCACGGTCATGCTTTGCCATGCCCCTTTTGGGACTTGTAGGTCAGGAATCACGGGTGATCTGCCAATCACTGCCAATCTCAAGTCAAATTGAATGGCATGAAGTTGTTAAATTGAGAATTAAGAGTTTTCTATGCGTCTACCAGGCATAAATAAAGTCCAAAGTGCATAGAAGAGTTCTGTGTATGTCTCATCACTTCGCAAACTAAGGAATCCACTGTAAATGTGTAGAAATAACAATAATTTTGCTGCGTCACCATTTATTAGGCATCAATGCTTTCTGTTACATTGGTTCTGTTAACAAATCTAAGTCGGTGATTGGGGCGATGTCATCGTCCTTTGCAATGTTTCACTATGCACATCATCAATGCCCAAATTGCTTGAAATCGCCCAACTCTAATGCATATTACATTATAATCGACAGAAAGCACACTTTTGCTGTATTGTTCTGCATAGAGATGAGCTGTACAAGCAATTATTCTGATTGGTCAGTGGGCGGAGGTAAGAACTATAGGCGTTGCGAAGAACATCGAGCTGTTTTCAGCTCACAAAAATGGTATATAGGAATAAACAAACATGCATGAAAGAGTCTTGACATGTTTTTGATCATGGAATGAAACTCAAAGGAGCTGGGAATGTCAGAAAAGTTGATTTTGCATTAGATGGCCTCTTTAAACTTTAGTTTTGTAAACTTTAGGTAAACTTTTTAGTTTTGAGAAATTGTGTATACATCTATATACCGTATTTTTCGCCGTATAAGACGCACCTTTTCTTCCCCAAAACTGAGGGGGAAAAGTTGGTGTGTCTTATACGGCGACTGCAGAGGGCTGCGGAGAGGGCTGCTCGTTTAGAGAACCTTTTCATGACATGCTAATTTTTTAGATTGAGCTGTATCACCCATATTTAAACAATAAAAGGCTTGAACTACTTCAGTTGTGTGTAAACGAATCAAAAAAATATATGAAACTCTAATGTTTATCAGTACATTACAGAAAATAATGAACTTTATCACAATATGGAAATTTTTTGAGAAGGACGTGTACGTTGCCAGCAAACATTGTGGCGTTGTGTTGCAAATTTCTAAAGCATACTTTGCTATTCTATACATCACCTTGACATTTCACATGTTGCAGATAACAGAAGCATTTTGTAACTGTTATTTTAATATTTTGATGAACTCTATCCACCTATTTGAAAGTTAACATTTTCAAGCTTTCTATAATATAAAGTTTGCTTTAGGTCAATATTGGTACCTTTCATGTCCCCGTCACCCCTTATAAGCTCAACCTCGATGCTGTATGTTTAGAGCACATCATATTTACATATTTCAGATCTCTTTTGCTTCTGTGAGAAACACAGTCAGATGTTTGTGCTGCAGGTTGAACATGTTTGTTTGTTTAGCATTCATCCATGCAAGATCTTGTCCAAAACCATGGCCTGATGGTGTCCCTCTGAAAGTTTGCTTCAAGCATTATAATACTCATTGACTTTCTAATGATCACTGGTCAGCCTCCGCGAGTGCCTAGGGTTTAGCCCATCCTCACTACTCTATCGACTGAATGCACTCAGCTCTCTTTTCACTTCGGCCTGCCAGCTCTGTCAAAATCCATTACCACAGCCTCAATGCTGCACCCAGACAAGAAAAGATTGAGTTTTTCAGATTCTCCTCCTCTCATTCTCCTTGCTGACTTTTCTTCAGGATCCTCCTCCTCTGTTTTGTCAGAGAGAGAGAGGGTAACCCCTGGCAGAAGATCATCTAGTAGTGCTCCAGCACATGACATATTGATCGAGTTTTCTTTGGGTTGAGCAGCACGCTAGGCCTTCCTCAGTTCCCAGTCCCACACGTTTCCATCAGGATAGCTTTCACCAGCTCCCTGACCCCCATGCTCTCTCGTCTATGTAGATTTTCTCATCACACAGTTCCACTTTATATTTACCATTTAGTTTCTTTAGAGTCTACTGCTGTAATGTCTCCAAAGACATTTTTTGCAGACTTTTATGAAAATGATGTACTCCCTGCCAAACTGTTGCATCACATGCCTGGTGCAAACTAAAGGTCATTCCTTTTTGTAGACAGTGAGCTTCTTGTTTGTCAATCGGTTTACAATTTGCTTGACCCTGAAACCTTGAGTAACACATTGTTAAAATTAATTACATTGCTTTCATTACCAAGCAACAAAACCTTACCCCCGTCCATCCGAAATATGAATATGCAACAAAAAAAATAAGTTACAGTCAGAGCCACAAATTTTTATAAATTGTAATTGGATTATAGGTTGGTATATAAATTGATTTATGTTAACTAGTCTTAATTTTTCTTAAACCAAACTTCTGGGCGTGCTCAAGGAATGTAGAAGTTTTGCGGCTGTAAGGCACCTTCGGTTCATTCCATAACTGAATGCTTCTGTCGGAAAAAGAGACCTGCATCACAGCCTTCAGTAGAATTAGACGCTACAGGACTGAGTCAGAGGTACTTTGAAATATTTGTGATAATTTTATTACTTTCTGTAAGAATACGTGTATATTTGTATTTGTGCAGGTGATAGTTACCACAAATTATGCTTTAGTGTTTCCTTACAATGTCAAACAATGTTACAATAGACATTTGTAATTAAATCAATATAATAAACATACGCAGACTATTAGACAACTTTTGGCTTTAGTGAACAACTAATTGTTGACTAGGAAAATCTTAAGTCAAGGGCAGCCCTAGTTTTTATTGGCTGATCTGATGTGAAATGATACACAGATAACTTTGGGAGAGAAATGGTGGATGGTTTTCAGCGAAATAAAGTTTCAACAGAGATTCATGTTTCCATGGAGTTGTCAGTAGAAACAATAAATGAATAATTGAAATACATTTTTTTAAACGAGTTGTTAAACGTGGCGCAGTGGATAGCAGTCCAGTTAAAATGTTGCTGGTTTATGTGAGGGATTCAGGTTTGTTCAGGGTTTACCTAGATGTAGTAGTTTTTGTTGATGGGTGTATTCATTGTTACTGTGAAAAACCTCATTTTCATTATTAGAATTAGTATGTTATATTTTATATATATCATAGTTATGTATGTATGTTTGTTTACATTTCTATTTCTTAAACAAAAGCCTGGGCCTGAGAACAATCTTTGATCTTTGGTTTCATTCTATGGTACAGTAAGAAATAAAGCTACTTCATGGGTTCTTTTTTGAGTGTACCCACCGCGACAAACAAGGGTTCGCTGTATTGTCTTAGGTGTAGTCGTTTACAGTTTGTGTTTTGTCAGTTCAGACGTAATATTTTAAAGCACTGTTTCCACAGGTTCTGCAGGGGAATCTGCCCAATTTCAAAGCAATAAAACAAAAACAATATGTGAATGCATTTGTTGTTAGGTGTTACTGCAGATCAGGTGGTGATGCATGATTCCTCCTAATGATGTATCTGGTGCTGTTGAAAGATATTTGTGTGATGTATTGTTGTGTGAGGTTTTGGTGTTGTCTATTGCACCAGTGGTGTGTCAGTAGTGTATGTAGCTGGATCACTGTGGTTTGAGCTCACCTTGCTAGAAGAAACATGTCTCGGTGAGGTGCAAGGCTTGACTGCTTTCCTCAAGGGAGGCTAAAGCTATGCTTACGGTCTCCAGAGAGGCCTGTCGAGGAGGCGCGGGCAGGAGGTGTGTTTGTGACAAGTGTCAGTTTGATTTCCACCATCTTTCACAGCTCTGAATGACACGACTAATTTTTTTTGTTATTTATTTCAATAATGGGCCAAGAAACTGAAAGGAATAACAAAATGACAAGCAACTTAAAAGCACCCGAGGGCACATGCCAAAGCATCAGTGCAGTGACACTTTCCTCCTTCTTATGACGGCTTGTGTTTCGACAGGCACACACACACACACACACATGCACCCAGAGACACAACACACAGACATACAAGTATGCACAGAGTTGCACAACTCCTCAGGACCTTCGAATAGCTGGAACGGTGTGATTGTGCTTCTTTATCTGTGATCTTTGCTTACCAGACAAGCGAAACTGAAACACTTACAAGCAAACACAAGCTTACAGTCTATGCACCGCAACCCAGGAGTTTGCAAAAGACAGCAGTGAGACTGTAACTTTTGTACCGGATGAGCTGTTTGTGTAGATTCCACTTGGAAGTACCGCATTGTGTTGGAGAAAGATCATCAGCTGGTAAAATATATCAGAGCTGAATCATTACACCATTTGTTTGCTTTTAATGCTTTTCAGTGTGTGTGCTTGTTGAGGGGGATTTTTATCAAAATGCTATTCACACTCACACATATACAGTGAATCAGAATCAGTGCATAGCTATTGGCACCCCTGGTTAAGATGTGTTCAAAACTTTAAGGGGAAAGAGAAATCCCTGACTAACAAATTATTCCACAATTATTGTCGCCATTAACAATTGCAAGAAAATAAATGTAACTGACTGCGATGGACTGGCGACCTGTCCAGGGTGTACCCCCACCTTTCGCCCACTGTGCGCTGGAGATAGGCACCGGCAGAGCCTCATGACCCCAAAAGGGAATAAGCGGGCAAGAAAATGAATTAATGATTAAATGTAATTGAAGTTTTTCTATCATTTCTACAGTAGTTTGGTATCTAGGAACATTTAGGCAGTAATTTACCACTTCCTGCTTCCCTGGGGTATAAATATGACGTGACACAGAGCCCATTTCTCTCATCCACTCTTCAACATGAGAAAGACAAAGGGACCCACCATTCAAATAATGCAGATATGTGTCGACCTTCACAAGTCAGGCAGTGGGTACAAGAAAATAGCCCCCCACCTGCAGGTATCTACTGTGAATCATTAAGAAGATAAATAAAGCTAGAACAGTAGTAAACAAGCCTGGACGAGGACGCTCCACGCACAGTGAGGAGAATGATGAGAGAAATAAAACATTCTCCAAAGCTCACTGTTAAATAACTGAAACAAATGAAGTACCTTGGGGTTACAAAGTCTCCAAAACAACAATCAGACACTATCTACATGCCAACAAGCTCTACATGCCAACAAACGTTTTCTCAGTCACAATCATAAACGCAAACGCTTGGAGTGTGCTAAGCGGTACTGGGGCTTCAGCTGGGACCGTATTCTGAGACTAAGAGAGATCTTTTTGGCAACAAACACTCCAATGGGTATGGCAGAGCACAAAAGATGAGCAGAAAACCACCCACTGTGAAGTATAGGGGAGGATTGGTGATGTTGTGGGGCTGTTTCTCTTCCACAGGCTCTGGGAACCTTGCTAGGGTGCATTCCACCACGAATGCTTTGAAATACCAGGACATTTTAAAGCAAAATTTGGTGGCCTCTGCCCAAAAGCTGAAGATAACTGACCAAATCTACGCAGAAATGGTTCCCCAAAATAATTATTTCTTAAATTTTTTTCTTGTTGTTTAGAATAAAACTGAATTTTCCAGAAGCCAAAGAGCACATTTTAACCAGGGCTGCCAATAATCCTGGAGGGCACTATACATTTCTAAAAAGTAATATATGAAGAGTTTGGTTAAAATTCTGTTTGCTTTTGTTTGTTTTTGTATTCTAAATGGTTTCATTAAAAATAAATAAATATACATTTATATTGGTGTCTTGCATTTATAGAGTTTTGTGAGCCTTGGTGTTTTCCCATTTTGGGGAAAAAAAATAAATCAAATTAAAATCTGAATTTGAAATATTTATGTTTGTATGACTTCAAGGTGTTTCATGATTTAAAATTTAGATTTTTCTCAAACCACTTTTGTGCTTAATGAAAAACATTTTTACTCAAATTCAAACTGGAGATACAGCGTTTTGGAAACAAAAACAAAACTAAAAATACTTTTAAATATTTAATATACTGTACAAAATACTTTTCTTCGTTCATTGTATATTCATTCAGAATTATTGTATTATATATATAAAATCACATTGAGCATTAGCTGTCCATGTCACCAAGTAACTGAGACTAGCCTCTTAGCCAAAGCTAGGGCTCGGACGCATCGGGAAGTCTATACCTCTGGCCCGGAACACTGAGCCTCGCCCGAGCAATAACACTGCCTAAATTTAGCTCCCTCACGTTCCCTGTAGGATTTTATTCATGGACTCCTGTTTTAAAGATAGGACTGTGAGTGTGGCTGCCACTGTTTCTTTTAATATTGTGTCTCACTTGCCACTGGTGATGATATATTCACATTGTACTAGAAAAAAGTTGAGATACCTGAAAGAAAAGGCAAGAGTGCTGATAACTGGTGCTGATTCTGTTGAAACTCTTTTTCGTTAGCACCCATCGTTCGGTCCGATTTGTGAGCTCCCGTTGGCACTCATGGTTGTCGCATGAAACTTCGGATCAAAAATTCTGACTGCTGTTTATTGGTTAGAAAAAGGACTGCAATCGCTTTATACAGATTTTATCTTATAGTCTTCCACAAAACTTTGTTTGGTGTTTTTAAAATCAAACTTCCTTACCAAACATTTTTGATCAGCAAACATGGGATTTATTCATCAGGAATTCTTATTGCCTTGTTATTCCTTTGACTTGCCACCATGTTGCCCTCTATACAGTTGGTTAAGGCATAGAACATGCTTGATGACATCACAAAGAATTATTTTTGAAGCAGACTGATTTCATCTAATTATCAGTGATTGTGTAGATAGCAGTCATCAGAGGCTGCATCCCTCATTGTTCATGTTATTCCTCCTGGACAATACATTCCCAAAATGTCAACCCCTCCAAGCTAGAAATTAATGCCAAAACTAAAAAAAAGTCTTTGTTTATTATTCTCAAAGGTGAATCAGGGGCCAGATGGGTAACGCATTGTGACAGAGGTGATGTCTAAATTAATCATTCATGCTCTCTCACATGGCTGTGTGCTAAAATATTAATGGTGGAATAAATTTGATTCGGGGCCTGTGATTAGAGGGGTGCCCAGCACTGCCATGTTTATTTATGCCCTGGAGAGGAGCTGCAGGGGTCACACTCATTCTTCACATATACCTCAGCGATCAATGCATATACGGTATGTATAGATGCATACATCTGCTTCAGCGTGTGAAGTGTATTATACATTATACAACTGATTATTGTGAATATATTTGGAAGCATGTTTCATTGTCGAATGTGGGCTTTGTGTGAATGAAGTCAGCCGTTTGAGGGTGGTGTTAGTCCTCCTGTCACTAGGTGGAGACAGCATGTTGTCTGACTGAGGAAGGAAAAGTTAGATACAGAAGACTGCTATATATGGAGTTACAATATCTTCAGTTCAATATAAAACAATCTATTGACTAGTCCTTTGTTTTGTTAAAAAAAATATTTGAAAGTTAAAGGAAATAAAGGTTTTTCATTTATTTTATTTTTCAAACAGCTAGTTTGTGTGAATTATTTTTTTTTTACTTTAATGAATAAAGTAGTGCTTTTATAATGATTTCAAAATTAGTTGTTTTGGATTTTCTTCAATAATTCCTCACATAGCAACACTTTAAACACACTTTTTACATGTTTGATTAGTGTATTGATGGAATATTGAGATACAATTTTGCTTGGCTTGTTACAAATACAGTCAAACATTTGTGCACATCTTCTAATTCAATTTTTTTTTTTGTTTTTGATGGTGATTGCAATTTTCTTGCCTTGTTAGTAACAATGTTTTTGGAGAAGTTGGGTAGATAACCAGCCCCAGCCATACATTTGTCAACTATTGGAAATAATTTTTCAATTAATCAGATTAGTACAGAGATATGACAGCCCATGTTTTTTTTACAGGAGTGCTGCTGGCCCAATGGGTGCCCTAAGCAGAATGTTCTATGGCGCCGTCCAAAATGCACCCAACACACAATTTCACTAAATGCGTTTTTTTTTCTCCTGAAAGTCAAGTTCAGGAATGCAATAACTCCAAATGCTAATGTAAAATATTGTGTGCACCCAATAATAAATCCGTTTTCCCTCCAAAATTTTCAAGTTCACAATGGAATAACTCAAAAATGCTACTATACAATATTCTTAAATTCTAGATTCTGACTGTAAATAATACTATAATTATGTAAAGAGTTTTTCAATGCATCCATTAGAAAATAATGAGAGAAGGAACCTTAAAGCACAATTAACAGGTCATAAATAAACATTTTGGGGTTACTGGCTCCCATAATTGAAACCACAATTAAATATTTCACATTTATTATCTCATATGAACATACAGAGTACAAAACATATTGGATATAAAACGATATGTTCATATTAAAGCTGTTTTAATAAACATGATGAGAGAGAGAGAGAGAGTAATATGGAATATTCCACTTCAATACAGCACACCACAGTTAAAAATATAAATATATAAATTATAAATAAAGCTTGAAATTAAACAGTATCTCCTAGCTTGTGAATATTGAACAATAAACCTGGTGTGAACAAGAAACCATACAGATCTCCTTTAATGCGTGAATATGAAGCTTCGTGCCTTTTTAAGGTGGACCGTTAGACTATGAGAAGCTGGAATCAGCTTGTATTTATATAACTCTATAATTAAAAAAAATATATGCATTGTACAATATTAATTCAGATATAACAATATGTTTTATATTAGCAAATTCTTGGGTAGCAGTTGGTGCCCTACACAAACTGCGTATTCTGCGTGTAGGGAGTGGCGCGATTGATTCTTTAAGAAGTTATGGTCGGTCACATTGAAAAGCAATAAAGTGTCCCCATGTAGAATTCTAGGACAAAACTATAGCTCAACAGTGATCTAAAGCTTTTGTTCTGTTGTTCTGCACAGCTTCTGAAATACTTTGTCGCAGCAGTTTATTTTCTTGTTATAAATTATTTTTTTTCCCTGTATGCTTGTTTTTGCAACACTATACACAGCAGTGTTTGCTTGAGAAGGTGTGTGGAGCAAAGGAATGGTGTGTGTGGGGGGGGGGGGGTTGGGTTCTCTCCCAGTGGCTCTAGCTGTAATGCAGTGATGGAACATGACAGCCTCAAAGATTACAATCAGCTGTTTATGTACAGAACCAGCAGGCCAAGGCAGACTTTTCTCTCTCTCTCTCTCTCTCTCTCTCTCTCTCTCTCTCTCTCTCTCTCTCTCTCTCTCTCTCTCTCTCTCTCTCTCTCTCTCTCTCTCTCTCTCTCGATCTCTCTCGATCTCTCTCGATCTCTCTCGATCTCTCTCTCTCTCGAATGGAACTGACTCCCAGTCTATGCACCATTGAGTGATGCCGGTGGTTACTTTTGTATTCAGCTAACAAAACATCATACATCTTAACAGACACATTTGTAAACGCCCGCATGGCATGTAGTATAGTGCTGCTAAATAAAGGGACCATGTAGACTGTCATGCACCGTGTTTACTTGAGTGACGGGCTGCTAGGTGGACAGAAGCAATGTCTGGACAGACACGTCGTTTTTCAGTGTCTGAATGTCATTGCTAGCATTACTTCTGTCAAACACACATTCGCTCCCACGCCTCATTCATTAAGCCGGGGGTTTTAGCATATGCTTCCTGTGTGTGTTGGTGTATAACGTGTATAGTGTAGTGGCCACTCTTTCTAATGATCGCTGGAGGCCTGATCGTGGGCTTCTGTCATTCTGGCTGTAGGAATGGTGAGGAAGTATAATCTTGTCATCTCTTCTAACTTAATTTTTTTTTATTTGTTATCTGTTAGCGATCGTAGACCATAATGTAGTTTCAAATATCGAACAGGGTTTGCACAGGGCCTGAAATTTAAAAACACTAATTTTAGGCCATAAAAAGTTATACCTAAATCCAGCATTTTTGTTCTTAAATAATTTTTATGAGTCTCCATTTTCCGACACATTTCAGGTTGAGTATGCTTCAGATAGATGGTACAGATGACTGCCATAATAACCACAAAGTTTTTTTCATTATCATTTACAAAGGTTTTCAAATTATGAAAACAATATTTTAATGTTTTCATGTAACAAATACACATATGTCTGAAAATGTAATTGACATCATAAAAAGTTTAGCAATGCACCATCGTTAGCTCTATATAACTCTTTATGAAACACAGCTTTTTTTGAAAAGTGTTATGTTCGATTTCATGTCATAAGTATATATATATATATATATATATATATATATATATATATATATATATATATATATATATATATATATATATAGGTCTGAATTCGTTACTGTGAATCATAAATTAAATATTATTTTTGAAGGAAAAATGTAGACTAATAACATTATTGACTCACAATATGACCCATGTTTATATGTTTGAATAATATTTAAAAAAAAAACTTCAGTTAATATATGCTGATCCTTCAGAACCATTTGGTTCTTAAGTTCTTTAAGAGTTAATAATTAATAATATGTCAGAAAACAAAATGTTCCCATGTACAATGTATTGTGTTTCTTTATCTCTGAGACTTGTTTAATCTTTATAAGATGATGGTGGAGAAAAAGTAGTCTTTTTTTCATATGTTAACATAATGCAACCTGCAGAAACCCTGATCTAAACTGTCATGTCTGTGAGCTGTTTTTTCAAGATTTTTGGATGTTTAGTTTGGCTACGTTTGAACTAGTCTAGTTGCAAGCCTGAAAATATATATTTGTTGTAACAGTTTCATGCCACAGTTTAATCAAAATTATTATTTTTTTAATTCATTATTAGATGTCCTGGCTACAAAGAAATACTTTTATTTACATAAAGAAAGCTTGTTTCTTTAAAGCTGGCCTCTAAAACCAAGTTCTATATAGAACCAAATGTGCCATTTAACACTTGAGCTCAAGGGTGCTATTTAGAACCAACTGTCAAAGGTGCTACTGAGCTCTAATGTTCAAAAGTACTGTTTAGAACCAACCATCAAAGTGATATTTACAAGAAATCGTTAAAAGTGCTTTAGAACCACCAAGTCCTGAATATGTCAGGCTTAACAATTGTTTTAAATTGTATTCCATGACAAGGATTCAGTTCTTATTTGTAGAAGTAACAGTTCTTATAAAACATGTACGTTTAGTGACAGCATGCTGATTAATGCATTAAAAAAAAGATTAATTATAAAGAAGTGGGTTGAATCTATGAAGTGGATCAAATCTTATCAAATAAGCAAAGTTTGATTGAGAATTTTATTCGCATAACAAGTTCTTATATTTATTAGAACTTTTTTATTCTCTTTCACATAAAATTTGTAACAAATGTTTATTGAATGCCAGTGTATTCCGTTGGCATGCCACAGAGACCTGTGTATGTTGTTCACGATTAAGGGAAGGCATTTTAATCTGGGATATTTGTACATGAGATGACAAGGAATTTCTAATGGGTGCCAATCGTTAATTACGTTAAAGGGTTAACCAGGTGTAATCACTAGCATTTTTTAAACATGTTCATTCTTCGTAAAAAGAAAGTGATTCATGCAAACTTCTTTGGCATATTAACAAATCAATGTTTGGTGTTTTGGTGTTATTTTGTGAAGCTCATTCGTGCTCTGAAGATATATTGCAGACTGTATTTTTAAAAGAGTGGGCTACTCGCAGAAGAGTGGGCTACCTCGCTACTAATTATTCCACACAGAGTCAGTGGTATTTAAACAGAGTTCTGGTGTTGGCGGACATCAATTCAGCCAGGAAGTGGTAAGCACTTAGATGAGATAGAGGGCAGCGGATGCTCAGAGGTCATCAACTTTGTGCAGACCTCCAAACTTTTATGTGGCTTGTAGATTAGCATAAGAAAAGTGTTTAGAGAGCTTCGTGAAAATAGTTTGTGGGGCCAAGCAGTTGCATTAAAGTGCACTGGAAAGTAGAGAAGACCTGGGGTAACAGATAATAGTTCTCCATCTCAATTTAATGATGAGTCTGGTGCCTGGAGTGCATTACACCAACTGCAGTGTTGATGGAGGGGGGTTGTGGTGAAAGTTTGTTTATTCCTTAGTAATTCGGAATGCATTTAAAAAAAAAAAAAACATTGAAATGCCAAAACATGTAGCAAATACCAATTCCATGGTATTTTTTAGTTTAGATCAGAGATTTGAGATTGTGCTCCGTTGAAGTGTCTTTGGTTGTACTTAACTCCAAACCTTCACAAGACAGACTGGGCTGGGTAACAGGCTTTCTGTATAGATCTTTGAGTGGCCTGGAAACTGTTGGATCTCTATATACTTCAACCAGGCTGCTGGACACAAGAGAGTGTGAGTCTGTATTTGTGATATTCCAGGTGGAGTGTGTTCTGGACTTTGGCCTGTGGCATTGCTGTGGTTGCTTACGCCAGGAGCGGATGCAGCTCTGGGAGGTTCCGGCTCTCCCTTCTCCTCAAAGCTCTCAGCATCTCCCGACTGGGCTCATTAAAGCCGACTTCAGCTTCATTTAATCCATTTTTTATATCTAAAAAAAAGCAGTGATCTTAAATCTTTGCTAATTTAAGCTTTGGAGGAAGACAGACGTTGATGCTGTGGTCCTTGATGTTTTGAACGACATCAGAGATTTACACTGGAATTAGTTGTAGTGGATCAATGTTCGCGCTAGGCAGATCTTCCCAAATGGGCTTTCTCATCTTCTGGATGCAGAGTTAGTCTTGCTTTTCATTTCTGATGGAAGAATTATTACTTTTTGATTAATTTAGCATTGAGAAAACACTCCACTCACACCATTCCTTTTTAATTAAACATATGAGTACTTCCACTTTGGGAAAGTTGAATTTGTTCTGTAGCTTCTAGTATCACTTTCAGTTCCCAGTGGTTCTCTTAAGATCAGATACGACCATGTTATCAAACCTAATACAATCACAAAGGATCAAAGTGTGTGTGTTTCATATCTATTTACCTCAAATAGTTCCTGTGCAATATATTGTTTAGCAAATAACTCAAATCTGTAGTTTGTATTGATATGTTTGAATAAAAATCTACCTAATCTCTAAATATCTGCTGTCTTTTCGGCTCCCGTAGTGTTGAGTTGACTAAGCCCTCCCGTTACAGTAGCACCGTTATTGGTTTTATGGGGTTGTACTGTACATTTTACAGATTGTAATGTTTTTTTACGGTTCATAACCGTAATAGTATAGTCTAATATAATATAGTCTAATACGATCCAATGGGATTCTTCCAAAAACTCATGTTTTAGAGGTAATAGAGTAATAAGCCTCAAACAGCAGCATGCTGTTGGATGCATTTTGATGTGTTTTTGATTTTACATAGTAATAAATACCATATTTTTCGGCCCATAAGACGCAGCGGCACATAAGACGCACCCAATTTTAAATGAGGAAGATCTAGAAAAAAAATATTCTGAACCAAATTTTTTTGTACAATGTTTTATATCAACTGTGTAAAAGTTAACATACAAACATGTAACATGAACAGACAGTAAACAGTAAAAGTAACAAAAAAAAGGCTGTAATGTTTTCTTTGCCCCCACTCATCACTCTAAAGTCCACCATTCGTTATCACCACATTACTAATAATAGCCAGTAACATTGTCACTACATTACTAATAATAGCCAGTAACATTGTCACTACA
>SRMA01026692.1:77926-111614 GCA_007224835.1 Danionella cerebrum
ATATATATATATATATATATATAGGTCTGAATTCGTTACTGTAAATCATAAATTAAATATTATTTTTGAAGGAAAAATGTAGACTAATAACATTATTGACTCACAATATGACCCATGTTTATATGTTTGAATAATATTTAAAAAAAAAACTTCAGTTAATATATGCTGATCCTTCAGAACCATTTGGTTCTTAAGTTCTTTAAGAGTTAATAATTAATAATATGTCAGAAAACAAAATGTTCCCATGTACAATGTATTGTGTTTCTTTATCTCTGAGACTTGTTTAATCTTTATAAGATGATGGTGGAGAAAAAGTAGTCTTTTTTTCATATGTTAACATAATGCAACCTGCAGAAACCCTGATCTAAACTGTCATGTCTGTGAGCTGTTTTTTCAAGATTTTTGGATGTTTAGTTTGGCTACGTTTGAACTAGTCTAGTTGCAAGCCTGAAAATATATATTTGTTGTAACAGTTTCATGCCACAGTTTAATCAAAATTATTATTTTTTTAATTCATTATTAGATGTCCTGGCTACAAAGAAATACTTTTATTTACATAAAGAAAGCTTGTTTCTTTAAAGCTGGCCTCTAAAACCAAGTTCTATATAGAACCAAATGTGCCATTTAACACTTGAGCTCAAGGGTGCTATTTAGAACCAACTGTCAAAGGTGCTACTGAGCTCTA
This sequence comes from Danionella cerebrum, assembly GCA_007224835.1. Taxonomy (NCBI): domain Eukaryota; kingdom Metazoa; phylum Chordata; class Actinopteri; order Cypriniformes; family Danionidae; genus Danionella; species Danionella cerebrum. Next base: position 78,612 of record SRMA01026692.1, read on the forward strand.
ATGTTCAAAAGTACTGTTTAGAACCAACCATCAAAGTGATATTTACAAGAAATCGTTAAAAGTGCTTTAGAACCACCAAGTCCTGAATATGTCAGGCTTAACAATTGTTTTAAATTGTATTCCATGACAAGGATTCAGTTCTTATTTGTAGAAGTAACAGTTCTTATAAAACATGTACGTTTAGTGACAGCATGCTGATTAATGCATTAAAAAAAAGATTAATTATAAAGAAGTGGGTTGAATCTATGAAGTGGATCAAATCTTATCAAATAAGCAAAGTTTGATTGAGAATTTTATTCGCATAACAAGTTCTTATATTTATTAGAACTTTTTTATTCTCTTTCACATAAAATTTGTAACAAATGTTTATTGAATGCCAGTGTATTCCGTTGGCATGCCACAGAGACCTGTGTATGTTGTTCACGATTAAGGGAAGGCATTTTAATCTGGGATATTTGTACATGAGATGATAAGGAATTTCTAATGGGTGCCAATCGTTAATTACGTTAAAGGGTTAACCAGGTGTAATCACTAGCATTTTTTAAACATGTTCATTCTTCGTAAAAAGAAAGTGATTCATCCAAACTTCTTTGGCATATTAACAAATCAATGTTTGGTGTTTTGGTGTTATTTTGTGAAGCTCATTCTTGCTCTGAAGATATATTGCAGACTGTATTTTTAAAAGAGTGGGCTACTCGCAGAAGAGTGGGCTACCTCGCTACTAATTATTCCACACAGAGTCAGTGGTATTTAAACAGAGTTCTGGTGTTGGCGGACATCAATTCAGCCAGGAAGTGGTAAGCACTTAGATGAGATAGAGGGCAGCGGATGCTCAGAGGTCATCAACTTTGTGCAGACCTCCAAACTTTTATGTGGCTTGTAGATTAGCATAAGAAAAGTGTTTAGAGAGCTTCGTGAAAATAGTTTGTGGGGCCAAGCAGTTGCATTAAAGTGCACTGGAAAGTAGAGAAGACCTGGGGTAACAGATAATAGTTCTCCATCTCAATTTAATGATGAGTCTGGTGCCTGGAGTGCATTACACCAACTGCAGTGTTGATGGAGGGGGGTTGTGGTGAAAGTTTGTTTATTCCTTAGTAATTCGGAATGCATTTAAAAAAAAAAAAAACATTGAAAATGCCAAAACATGTAGCAAATACCAATTCCATGGTATTTTTTAGTTTAGATCAGAGATTTGAGATTGTGCTCCGTTGAAGTGTCTTTGGTTGTACTTAACTCCAAACCTTCACAAGACAGACTGGGCTGGGTAACAGGCTTTCTGTATAGATCTTTGAGTGGCCTGGAAACTGTTGGATCTCTATATACTTCAACCAGGCTGCTGGACACAAGAGAGTGTGAGTCTGTATTTGTGATATTCCAGGTGGAGTGTGTTCTGGACTTTGGCCTGTGGCATTGCTGTGGTTGCTTACGCCAGGAGCGGATGCAGCTCTGGGAGGTTCCGGCTCTCCCTTCTCCTCAAAGCTCTCAGCATCTCCCGACTGGGCTCATTAAAGCCGACTTCAGCTTCATTTAATCCATTTTTTATATCTAAAAAAAAGCAGTGATCTTAAATCTTTGCTAATTTAAGCTTTGGAGGAAGACAGACGTTGATGCTGTGGTCCTTGATGTTTTGAACGACATCAGAGATTTACACTGGAATTAGTTGTAGTGGATCAATGTTCGCGCTAGGCAGATCTTCCCAAATGGGCTTTCTCATCTTCTGGATGCAGAGTTAGTCTTGCTTTTCATTTCTGATGGAAGAATTATTACTTTTTGATTAATTTAGCATTGAGAAAACACTCCACTCACACCATTCCTTTTTAATTAAACATATGAGTACTTCCACTTTGGGAAAGTTGAATTTGTTCTGTAGCTTCTAGTATCACTTTCAGTTCCCAGTGGTTCTCTTAAGATCAGATACGACCATGTTATCAAACCTAATACAATCACAAAGGATCAAAGTGTGTGTGTTTCATATCTATTTACCTCAAATAGTTCCTGTGCAATATATTGTTTAGCAAATAACTCAAATCTGTAGTTTGTATTGATATGTTTGAATAAAAATCTACCTAATCTCTAAATATCTGCTGTCTTTTCGGCTCCCGTAGCGTTGAGTTGACTAAGCCCTCCCGTTACAGTAGCACCGTTATTGGTTTTATGGGGTTGTACTGTACATTTTACAGATTGTAATGTTTTTTTACGGTTCATAACCGTAATAGTATAGTCTAATATAATATAGTCTAATACGATCCAATGGGATTCTTCCAAAAACTCATGTTTTAGAGGTAATAGAGTAATAAGCCTCAAACAGCAGCATGCTGTTGGATGCATTTTGATGTGTTTTTGATTTTACATTGTAATAAATACCATATTTTTCGGCCCATAAGACGCAGCGGCACATAAGACGCACCCAATTTTAAATGAGGAAGATCTAGAAAAAAAATATTCTGAACCAAATTTTTTTGTACAATGTTTTATATCAACTGTGTAAAAGTTAACAGCCAAACATGTAACATGAACAGACAGTAAACAGTAAAAGTAACAAAAAAAAGGCTGTAATGTTTTTCTTTGCCCCCACTCATCACTCTAAAGTCCACCATTCGTTATCACCATCACTGTTCCAGTGCAACATTGCCCCCACATTAGTAATACCGTAATAGCCAGTAACATTGTCACTACATTACTAATAATAGCTAGTAACATTGTCACTTCATTACTAATAATAGCTAGTAACATTGTCACTACATTACTAATAATAGCCAGTAACATTGTCACTACATTACTAATAATAGCTAGTAACATTGTCACTACATTACTAATAATAGCTAGTAACATTGTCACTACATTACTAATAATAGCCAGTAACATTGTCACTACATTATTTATAATGGCCAGTAACATTGTCACTACATTACTAATAATAGCCAGTAACATTGTCACTACATTACTAATAATAGCCAGTAACATTGTCACTACATTACTAATAATAGCCAGTAACATTGTCACTACATTACTACTAATAGCTAGTAACATTGTCACCACATTACTAATAATAGCTAGTAACATTGTCACTACATTACTAATAATAGCTAGTAACATGTCACTACATTACTAATAATAGCTAGTAACATTGTCACCACATTACTAATAATAGCTAGTAACATTGTCACTACATTACTAATAATAGCTAGTAACATTGTCCCCAAATTACTAATAATAGCCAGTAAGATTGTCACTACATTACTAATAATAGCTAGTAACATTGTCACTACATTACTAATAATAGCTAGTAACATTGTTACTACATTACTAATAATAGCTAGTAACATTGTTACTTCATTACTAATAATAGCCAGTAACATTGTCACTACATTACTAATAATAGCCAGTAACATTGTCACTACATTACTAATAATAGCTATTAACATTGTCACTACATTACTAATAATAGCTATTAACATTGTCACTACATTACTAATAATAGCTAGTAACATTGTCACTACATTACTAATAATAGCTAGTAACATTGTCACTACATTACTAATAAAAGCCAGTAACATTGTCACTACATTACTAATAATGGCTAGTAACATTGTCACTACATTACTAATAATAGCCAGTAACATTGTCACTACATTACTAATAATAGCCAGTGACGTTGTCACTACATTACTAATAATAGCCAGTAACATTGTCACTACATTACTAATAATAGCTAATAACATGGTCACTACATTACTAATAATAGCCAGTAACATTGTCACTACATTACTAATAATAGCTAGTAACATTGTTCCTACATTACTAATAATAGCCAGTAACATTGTCACTACATTACTAATAATAGCCAGTAAACATTGTCACTACATTACTAATAATAGCCAGTAACATTGTCACTACATTACTAATAATAGCTAGTAACATTGTCACTACATTACTAATAATAGCCAGTAACATTGTCACTACATTGCTAATAATTGCTAGTAACATTGTCACCACATTACTAATAATAGCCAGTAACATTGTCACTACATTACTAATAATGGCCAGTAACATTGTCACTACATTACTAATAATAGCTAGTAACATTGTCACTACATTACTAATAGCCAGTAACATTGTCACTACATTACTAATAATAGCCAGTAACATTGTCACTACATTATTAATAATAGCTAGTAACATGGTCACTACATTACTAATAATAGCCAGTAACATTGTCACTACATTACTAATAATAGCCAGTAACATTGTCACTACATTACTAATAATAGCTAGTAACATTGTCATTGCATTACTAATAATAGCCAGTAACATTGTCATTACATTACTAATAATAGCCAGTAACATTGTCACTACATTACTAATAATAGCCAGTAACATTGTCACTACATTACTAATGATAGCCGGTAACATTGTCACTACATTACTAATAATAGGTAGTAACATTGTCACTACATTACTAATAATAGCCAGTAACATTGTCACTACATTACTAATAATAGCTAGTAACATTGTCACCACATTACTAATAATGGCCAGTAACATTGTCACTACATTACTAATAATGGCCAGTAACATTGTCACCACATTACTAATAATAGCTAGTAACATTGTCACTACATTACTAATAATATCCAGTAACATTGTCACCACATTACTAATAATAGCTAGTAACACTGTCACCACATTACTAATAATAGCTAGTAACATTGTCACCACATTACTAATAATAGCTAGTAACATTGTCGCTACATTACTAATAATAGCTAGTAACATTGTCGCTACATTACTAATAATAGCTAGTAACATTGTCACTACATTACTAATAATAGCCAGTAACATTGTCACTACATTACTAATAATAGCCAGTAATATTGTCACTACATTACTAATAATAGGCAGTAACATTGTCACTACATTACTAATATTAGCCAGTAACATTGTCACTACATTACTAATAATAGCTAGTAACATTGTCACTACATTACTAATAATAGCTAGTAACGTTGTCACTACATTACTAATAATAGCCAGTAACATTGTCACTACATTACTAATAATAGCTGGTAACATTGTCACTACATTACTAATAATAGCCAGTAACATTGTCACTACATTACTAATAATAGCTAGTAACATTGTCACTACATTACTAATAATAGCTAGTAACATTTGTCACTACATTACTAATAATAGCCAGTAACATTGTCACTACATTACTAATAATAGCTAGTAACATTGTCACTACATTACTAATAATAGCCAGTAACATTGTCACTACATTACTAATAATAGTTAGTAACATTGTCACTACATTACTAATAATAGTCAGTAACATTGTCACTACATTACTAATAATAGCTAGTAACATTGTCACTACATTACTAATAATAGCCAGTAACATTGTCACCACATTACTAATAATAGGCAGTAACATTGTCACCGCATTGCTAATAATAGCCAGTAACATTGTCACTGCATTGCTAATAATAGCCAGTAACATTGTCACCGCATTGCTAATAATAGCCGGTAACATTGTCACCGCATTGCTAATAATAGCCGGTAACATTGTCACCGCATTGCTAATAATAGCCGGTAACATTGTCACCGCATTGCTAATAATAGCCAGTAACATTGTCACCTACATTACTAATAATAGCTAGTAAGATTGCCCCCACATTAGTAATAATACAGTGGTTCTCAAACTTTTTTAGTCGAGCCCCCTTTTAAACCTTTAAAAGAATCTGGGCACCCCCAGATGTAAAATAATAATTATTTAATAATTAATTTAATAATGTAAAATAAATGTAACTACTCCTTAATGTTAAATAACTCATTATTTATAACTTATTTAAGTGACAATTCGGTTGCATGGTGTTAAGATATGATCCTTATGCGCACTTACCTGGATCATTACGGTAGGAACACTACCCAATTGCAGAGCACGTTACTTACTTTTGTTATCTCGTATGTACATGTGTGAGATGTACCGTTGAGAGATGATTTGAGTCTGAGTTTATTAAAGAAGAGTTTCAGTCATTGAGAGCGTTTTGTTTTCCTCACACGATCAAGAGAGAGAGAGAGAGAGAGAGACCTGACGTCAACACATGGAAACAGTTGTATGCTTGCTGTTCTAATATAAATCCTTTTGATTTTTTTCAGCTTATGAAAATCCACATAACTCCATTAATGAAGGATCAAACTGTCCAAGTTTGTGAAACTGTCCAAGTGAATGTTTAGCGGAAAAAAACCCCTCACAGACTGAAAACGATGCAGATCGATCATCATCTTATCGTCAGGCTCATGAAACATCGCAGATAAACTATTAGCTGTGCCCATTTCACGTCTTGACATGTAGTTTAGTGTGAGAAATCGGGTTTGTAGCGTGAGAGATCACTCAAATGCGAGAGTTTTACGTTCAATGTGTGAGAAACGTCAGCTCTGTAGTTTCGCTCGTGAGTATGGATGCGGATTGTGGAAACATTGTTGCGGCTACCGTAGCCAAAGGCATTGTGGGAAATGTAGTTTTTTTTTCTCCTTTTCGTTACGACCGCGCTATAGCAGAGATGGGCAATGATGTCAGCGCGTAGCGCCGGGTGTACAAATATGGCCACGGCTTTGGCCTAGCTCCGGAGCTCTTATGCCTCTCCTACGGCCGTCACCGGACTCCGCGGCGCTCTGCATTCGGTCTATAAGACGCACCAACTTTTCCCCCTCAGTTTTGGGGAAGAAAAAGTGCGTCTTATGAGCCGAAAAATAAGGTACATATTTGCCCCCGTATTAAATCTATAAGTCACTACTTACTCAGCTACTTCTAAATGGTCACATCATAACACAATAAAGTAATTTGAAAATAAATAAGCAAGTACTGAAATATCACTGTACACAGTGGTCATAAATCCTTGTAAACATGGGCTACTGATCATGCATGAACTATTTTTGTTTGATCCTGAGTTAGCTGGAAACAAGCCTTTACCTTTGGACCAACCTGTATCTTTTTGCTCCAATCTTTTTTTTTTTTTTTTTTTTTTTTACAAAATCCAGTGGTAGGTAGGAGAGAGCCTCTCTTTTTATGTTCACAATCATCTTAAGATACTGATTTCAGCATTCTGTCTAGCTAATTGTGCCTTTTTTGACTCATAGCTTTAGCAAGAGTGAGGGTGGAGCTACTGGGGGAGGTCATCTATCTGTCTGAGCTTTTTTTTTCCTCTGTTGCACTTTTTAAGTTTGAAGGATACAGTTACTTTTTTTGCAACCTATTTATTGCAATTGCCAAACTTTAGGTCATTTTTACTAGTTTTAAATTATTTATTTACAGTTTTTCACATTTGTAATTTTAATTTCAAATTGATTTTGATTTGTGGTCAGAATTTCACTTTAAAATTGGATTTTCTCAAAATGTCTTCTTTACATTTTAATTAATAAGCAAGTAATACAAATATACTTACAGTACATTTATTTCAGCAAAGACCACCCCTGAGTGTAGCAAGTGTATGTGTGGGGGGGCCTGCAATCCCTGCATGGAATCCCTGATGTGGAGGAATTTCCAAGCAGCACGTCCTCACCCTCGTTAGCCCCACTGGCGTCTCTTGACAGGGGTGATCACTTTTCTTGGGGTTGGGTTCCATGCCAGTCCAGGCCAGGAAACCTAGCCACCATAAATGAAGCCCCTACCTGTGACCCCTGCCATGGGCACAGCAGACGAGGGAACAGGGGCCTGTCATGCGTCACCACAAATTACAATCACTAAAGCTAATGCACACACACACACACACACACCTTGTGATACACAGATGATATCACTAGTCTATTGTTCTTGTACGCCTTTAGAACAAAGGGAATTGGCATTATTTTGGGGGATATTTTTTAACACGCATTGGCTACTAGTTTAACAGGAAGTGCTTATTTATGAATTAAAATGCTCTTTGTTTGACCTCAACATACTGAGCAGAAAGTGGTGTGGCAAAAATATCTTTGAGTTTTCTTAATTCCCCTTCACTCTCTATTTCCCTGGGACTGATATAAAGTGACTAATTTACATTAACCTTGAGAAATGTTCTTTTGTAGGGGAGACTAGACTGAGCTAGGTCTTGTGTGGTTTTTTTATGGGGTTTGTATGCAAAATTAATTAGAGAAGTGGTTTCTAGGACTGAGGATTAGGGGATAGGGCCATACACTTTTAACTTACATTTACATTGATGAGGCTGAAAAGGTGAGATTGAAAAAGACGAGTGGAACGGATATCAGTATGATGAAAAGATATTGAAGGCCTTGTTTCTTATCATTTTTTTGTAATCAACCAATTTTGTGAATAAGCCTGCAGAGAAACAATGAGAGGTTTTGGTTCAGTGTGGATTGAGACAGTTGTGTCATTGTCATGGAAGTGTTCAAGACAGCTTGTGATCCTGGTACTGGGTTCTGTTTGTGAGGCTGTTGTCAGTCCATAAACTCAGTGTCTCTGAGAGCAGGGCCCCTGACTTACACGACCACACAGCTGTTGTCTTGCAGATCTGTTTTTGTCCGTGTGCACGTATATGTCCAGCAGTGACCCTTTGTGGGTTCTGTTATGAGTTTAACTGAACTTCTCTGAATTTAAATGTTTCTAATTATTTGACCAATTTTACCAGTTTCCTTTGGTGAAAGCCATGTCGCAGAAGTACTTGGTCGTTTTGCATAATATTTCAGAATTAATTTAAATAATAAATAAAAGTAATTTTTATTTTAGCAGCTATCCATTAACCCTTAGAAATTATGACAAATAATTTGGAGGGTTGTTCAATTTAAAATGTGAAAGGATGCACAATAGTCTTTAAGTTTCATTTTGCAGATCCCAAATCAGTGTTATCTAGTGGTGAAAAGAAGGGATTACCCTTTGAAACACAACACCTGTGAGATAGTCTTTGATTTTTGAGGATATTTATGAATTTTTATGTTGTCTGTACACTTTTTATTTATTTTTATACAACTTTTTTACACAAAAGTTTTTAGATTTTTTTTGCTGTAAAAAAAAGACAATTTCAGAATTATTGTGTAATGTAATAAAAATAAATATTGTTAAAAAAACTGGACTTCACTATATTACTAATCACTATTATCTATCATTTAAGTGACCCTAGTATTGTGCCATGCAATTGTTTAATATTTTAGCATGTTTTAAAGTTTACAGCTTTCGTAAACTATTTTTCTTCTATGTACTGTGATAGGTTTGCCAAAAAAGAACATAGAAACAAAATGAGCGAATTATGTGACTCAACTCTGATCACATGACCAAGACGAAAGTAACCTTAACTATTTTCACAGAAGACGTAAAAACATGTGTAAAATGTTGTTTGTAATACTGTAGTCAACTTTGAAACTTTTAAATGTAATTTTGCAATTAAATGTAAAATTAGATGATGAAAATTAGATGAAACTAACAAAATTAGATTTTTTTTCAAGAATTGTTCCCTTAAAATTGGTGCTAATTATGAATGAAAAGCACGATTATGCATTCAAATCGATCTTAAATATAGCTGCAGTGCATTATGTGTCATCGTGAGAACGAGTATTTGTGTCACAACTGGCCCTGCGAGTGTCTCACGTGTGTGGCTTGGAGATGTGATGTCTGTGGGGTGTCTGATGAAACCACATCTTTCCCTCTCGTCACTCATGGGGGGTCACATTCCATCACACTGACTAGAGAAGGTATGAGTGGCATCAGACAACTGTGAGTAGTAGCAAACTCATCATCAGGAACATGAAAGAAAGATCAGCTCAGTTAGATGACATGTATTATTCATGTAAGACGTATGCATTTTGTTATTTCCCGCATCGTGTGTCTTTGCTTTCATGCAGCTGGCCCTGCAGTTGCTTTCCAGACACCCGTGGGGAGCCCCTCGTCAATAAAACCAGCAGCCACAACTGACCAACTTCAATGAAGCACTAGCAAATTATTTTATTCAACTGTGGCCCTCTGCAATAGATTAAAAGATGCAAGAAAGGATGCATACTCCAGACAAAAATGAGAAGGCAGGGAGTTTGAAAAGGACGACAATTGAGTTATAATATCCCGTCCTTTATGAATAATAAAATGGATGGCGCTAGACTCTCAGAACTGGATTAAATTAGTTCTGCCGTGTCTAAAAAGTTAGTCATGCTTCATTAGAGAAAGAGATGGCAGAGGTTGCTTGGCCTGCCTGGGCTGCTGTAGTTAATTCAGAAGTCCTCAGGTTGTTTTTTTAATTCCCTTCTCAATTGCTTTGTCCATAAGGGATTTTTGCTCCAGTGGGTTTAACAACCTCGCCAACCCTCAACTGCACTGCGCTGCAGTTGACGTACCATTGAAGCTTTTCTCTGCAATTCATCTTAGGGTCAGTATTTTTGGCGTTGAAGGTGTGACGTGTTTTTATAGCTGGTAGAGTAGTGTACACATTTATTTTGTGAAAAGCTAATCATTTGTTATGGTTTGCCATATCAGGGTTTCCACAAGGTATTAAAAAGTTTTAAACAGTTTAAAATAAAAAAAGGATTTAAAAAATTCTTAGAAAGTCTTTAATTTGAATAAATTTGCTGTTTTAAGTCTTAAATAGCTCTTTGTTTAACAGCACACTTCCAAACAAGTGTGCTTGAGGCAGATTTCCAAAGCATGCACCATGCAAATATTTTGGTTGTTTAATAAAACCTTCTTTTTTTGCCTGTTTGCAGCTTTCATGACGTTTATACTGGTCCTACAACAGCATTCACATCCCAATTGAACTACTCAGGGCGACTGTCTTTTGAACTACTCAGGGCGACTGTCTTATTTTGCACATGTGGGCCTCTTCAGGGCCCAATTCGGTTAACAAATTTTGCATATTTTTGTAATATGAACAGCACAATGTATCTAAATTGGGCATTAAGACATCCAATCATAGATTATAGTTACTGCTCAGTGCTTTTCAAAAGGAGAAAACATCTCAAGTCTTTGCTTAAGATGTGTACCAGACATTTAAGGGCATATTTTATTAAGGATGATATGTGATCAAGAGATAATGTTAAAAATTACAGAGTGGGATCAGATTAGAAATTAATTGGGTTTACCAAAGATGGTCAAAATAGGAAAAGCCCCATTTTGGTCAAAACATCTGAACATTTTTGCTGCACCAATGGGTAAGATAAAAAAAAAAAAAACCTTTTCAAATTGTTAATAGCAAACAAACTACTTCAATAAACAAACAGACCAGTTGAGTTTTATGGAAATAACTTTGTGCCAATGAAATTGAACCCAATTTCAGCTAAAACAAACAAAAAAAATTGATAACAAAAAAAATCAAGTAATTATCATATAAATTAACTTTGATTTAAAATTGAAAAAGTTTTGATTTAGCTTTCTTTAGCATTTTGTTTTCGTTTTTCGAAATTTATGTAAACCATTCAAAACACATTTTATGGAAGCGTTAATTTTATTGCTAAAAAAATACATTTTCAATTGTTGCAGAAACAACTTCACAGCTTCAATACTCTGAAGCTTTTTGACAAAAGCCAGCGCTCGACTGATGTACTAATTAATATTCATGACCTTCTCAACTAATGGCAGAATTGGTATTTTCCATATTGAACAATCTCCCTCAATTTGTGTAAACAAGGGGATTTAGTTTATTCCTATGATAATTGAAAAGTGACTATTTATTGCATAAGCATTGAGTGCTTACTTCACCTCCGGTAACCACCATCATCCCCGCCCCCATTGGAGGTTTTGTGCCAGAATGACAAATTTCAGTATAGCAAGTTAGAGAAGTTAGAAAGTAAAAGCAAAAATGCTGAGAGCATAATCAAAACAACCGAAGTTGAAAATGAAACAAATCAATATAGATTTTTGTGTAAATTTATTTTTGTTTGTTTTAGCTGAAATTGCGGTCATCTTATTGGCGCAACATTCATTGTTGTACTAACACTAACAATAATGTCTGTTGGTGATACTCTCAGTCTGGTTTAGTGACAGATATGTGTTAAAAAGCTTTTTATTTATCTTTCCTTTCTTATTTTGTACTTTTTGAACTGTTTATTACATAAAGGGAAAGATACTTGTCACACTTTCCTTCTGGGTCTTGTAGTCCACTACACATATTAGATTTTCAAATTTACTTTGTCTCAATGCGGGTACTTTATGAAATGTAATTTGGTGAACATTGTCTATAAGAGCTATTTTGCCACCCTTTACATGTTAAAAAAGCAAGAGATGCTTCATTCTGACATGTAGTTGTTTCAGTTCGGAAGCCAATGATTTTTAATGCCCAAACAGAAGAAATCTGACGCAAGTTGTCGCCTCAACCCCTGCTTCGTTTCAAACCTGTTTTCTCTTCTGATGAACGTTAGTTTGTGTGGAGGCGTGAATAGGCCTCTATGCTATTGTTACTGTTATGTATTTTCTCTTCGATATCTAACATTATCTTCTTTGGGCAAGCCATTGCTGCTGTTAAGTGAGCCGCATGATGTCTCCTTTGTGTTCCTCCACTATTCCACATCTTTTGTTTATAATAGCATTTCAGTTGCTGTTTTCTAGCATAGGACATTGTTTTGTGTATTAACCTAAAGAAACTACTGTTTGGCCTGATAAAGCAGCAGTGTTCTGACAAAGAGACCCTTTTGCTTAGTTTATCTTTGGCCTTGCTAATGCTTTGAACACTCTATTTAAGTTATGGAAGGTTTTCTTGGATCACAAAAGATTTTTTTTTTCTGCTGCTTCTAGAGAAAAGCATTCAACAGACTCAATGGTCTTGAATTAATCATGTTCACTTTAAGAAAGAATCTATTTTTGAATAAATTTTAACAAAATGCTCACTAACAGTTTCCACATATGTACAAATAAAATACATTTATACATTTGCTAATTATTTTATCCTTACAAAGTACAAGCAATGCAAGAGTCACAGAAGTCATAAAAGGTTAGATAAATACCTTGAGTGCTCATTGAAGAAATCTCAGCTATTACCACAATAAATAAATGCTTTGAGGGAATCATACATGTGTGCGACATTTAAATTAGTTCCAAGTAAAAGGTCTTCAGTGTTCCTGATTGTGTTATGAAGATTTTTCCAAAAACAGTATGATGAACTAAAGGGCTTGCAAACATAAATGTTGACTTGTACTAACTGCCGTTTAAATCTTTCCACATTTGCCAATGTCACAATGAACAACATAAACCAATGTCTTCATATGTCTCTATTTTCACGAGCTGAGATAAAGATTTACCAAATTGATTGCTATAACGAACAGTCTGGTTGGTATGGAGGGGTCCATGACATTATATAATGTTCCCTTTTCACATTTTATAAAATCAACTCCCATATCTTTATCATTTGAGAGAGAGTTTAGAAAATTTGGTTGCTAAGGTAAACAGTTAGGTTGCTAGGGAGCTGTCAGTGGTCCATAACATTTTTGATTTGTTACTGTAATCAACATAAACAACCCCCCATTCTCAATTATGTTTCATCTTGAAGTTATGTTCTTTGGCGTTTCCCATTTATTTTCCATATTTAAATATTTTAAGTCAATAGTAAATATTTAACCCCTTCTAGAGCATTGTAGACAGTTTAGAGTTTCCGTAAGGTTCTCAGTTTGAGTTACAATATTACAAAGTTTGGTGCCATATTAAGCCATATTAAGAACCTTTCCCAGGATTTCCAAAAATTGATGAGAACTCCAACTGAAGGGTGAAGTGCAGAACAAGCAATGTTCAAATGTAGGTGATAAGTCTTCCACCATGATGATGTCATTCAGTGTTACAGGGATTGTAAGCATTGAGTCATTGGGTCTAAAGGACTAAAAATGGTTATGAAGTCATTTTTGTGAGTTATTGGAGTCAGGGAAATTTTATAGATTGAAAAGAGAAGAGGACCAAAGATTGACCCTTGGAGAACCCCATTGAGTTGCTCTTGATTAGTAGACACTTCACCCCTCCAGTCAACTATGATTGAGCTTTCTGTGATGCACCAGTCAAAGGCAGTGCTGCAAGAGTGAACCAAAGGTTTCAACATATTGTACTTAAAGTATGTAGTTTAAGTATATTGCTACATATATTATTTACCAATTGATATACTGTTAATAGAAGTCTGCAACAGAAAGTTCTATCATTTTTTTTACTTGTTTTATTCGCATTGTGATCTCCCCAGATTCACACAAAGCTAATCTCTTTTAGAAAATGTTATCCTAAAATTTAAAGCGCATCTCTATATAAGGCTATTGGTAAACACTCTAAAGCAGCACAGTTTCAAGTGTTTTTAAACAACTGTTTAGCTCATGAGTATTAATGAACTCAAAGCCTGAGTGGGAGAATCCCTAAGTGTTGGTAACTGTCAAATTCTGTCAGTGCTATGAATCCTAACAGCACAAAGTAGTGTGCTGCTGCGTTCTTCCCATTCAAACTCATGTTTGATGTCTTGCTTTCACGCCCTCTGTTTATACTTTAGCCAAATTGCTCCAGACATTCCTAACTCTCTTGAGGTTTTTTGTTTGTTTTGTTGAAATACATATTTAAAATATCGTTGGCACATCACTAATGCATTTAGCAGTGTTTTAGTGGGGAGTGTTATTTTTTTAACAGATCTTTGCTTTGGTTTTTGCTGAATAAAGGCTGTCTTAATGTGGTACCCGATGTGTGGTTGTGGATGAAGCACAGATTGAAAAACCCAGATCACTCTGTAACACTGAAATGGAGTTCCATCGACTGTTATAGGGAGTCTATACCATTACTCGATTTTTGAAGGGATATCAAGGGTCCAGCACATTTATTTTACATCACTTTAAATGTCAGATATCTAATAATGTTAGATGCATGTTACGTAAGTCTTTGAAATGTAATTACATTTTTTTTTCCATGAAAAGCATTTTTAAAATGTCAGATTTGTTGATCTTGTCCTAGAAATACAGAGGACAAGATCCACGGCTACTTTAGCATGATAACGTAGCCTATGTTGTAGAGCTGGATGTTGTTGCCTGAAATAAAATTCACAATTTAAAACAAAAGTTTTTCACCCTATTTTAAAATCAATCTGCAGATAGAGAAAATGTTCAGATACTATTTTCTTAAAACACATCTTAAATTATACATTTTGGTCTAATTGCTTTTTTAATTCAATTGAAATTAAACACAAAATACATTGTGTTCAGTTATTTTATTAATAATAATAATATTAAATGGACAGGTGTCACTTAAAGGTATTAGGGGTGTATATATATATATATATATATATATATATCTTCAGAAAATGTGGATGGGTTAATCTTTTTAGCCTAAAACTTAAACTTGAATAGTTAGTTTTGTTTATATACAAGCTGAAGCTGTTGCTAGTGTTAAAAGTTTTCAGGTCCTAACTGGACGCAGTTTTTCATTTTTTATTTAAAAAAAATGTGTTTTTCTTTATAAAGAGTGCAATTTATTTAAAATATCACCCAAATGTGTCACTTTTATTTATTTTATTCAAGAATTCTACTGTGTATTGGCAGCTTTTCAAAATAAAGATTACCGGTATGTAAGTTTTTATTTTTTTGTACCGAACCGAATTAACCGAACCGAACTCTCCAAGACACTGTACCGAACCGAATACGATTTTAACGTATAATATATACCCCTAATCATATATATTTATATATATTTATTTATTTAATTTGGGGGTCTATTACAATACTTTATTCGTGATTTCTTCTCACCCAAAATAAAGTATTTACTTTATTCGGCAACAATATCAGTTTCAGGTGAGACAGCAGTCATTACATTATTATGACGTACATTAAAATATATGTAATATATGTATATGACCAAATGCAGTTCACACAATCTGACCACGTCACAACCCGATGATATGTCTTGTCATGATTGAACTAGTGACATAACTACCTTTTTTAAAGCACCTTTTATATATAAATTGGTACATGATGCATTCATTCGACATTGAAACTGCACCAGTATTTATTTGGAAGCAGACGAAGAACCATTTTTACCAGTCTCGGTCCACTGTTTGGTCTGCACAAAGGCTTGAGTGACGGGTTCCAGATTTACTCAAATAACTCACACTTGAGCAATGAAAACACTTTTATTTAACTCTAATCCCACGTTTCTTGGAGTTGCATTAGTGCTTCATTATGGAAGTCTATTCACATGTGTCCCATTGTTTTTCCAATGGATTTCTGAACTTGACAGATTCATCGAAAATACACAGCATCTGAAAGTTTGCAAACATCTTAAGAGGTATTTTCACTGTCAAAACATGCAAATGGTGTCAAGGCACATTGTTTTGACAGATATAATGAATGTGTTTCAATTTGGACTCTGCAGGGCTTCCCAAGTGATCTGCTAATTGTGAAGATTGCTTTTAAGTTCTGAATGATCGCAGGCTTTTTGTATTCTTTTTTCCCCCCTTATTGGATAATGAACTGTTAGGAAGTGTTAGATCTTTCCATCATTTCAACTGAGGTTTTTGTCAGAGATTGGCGGGAAGGAACACCCTGAGGTGTTGTGTTTTGCAGATAATTAAAAGGCACCATTTGTGTTTAGCTGTTTGATCTGTCTGTCAACTTTCTGATTAGAGGCGTTACAGGCTTTAATCAACACAAATGAGATCATTAATGTTGCTAAACTGTTTAAAAAGAGTGTCAGGATTTTCTTCCAGTCCGACACATTGGAGCTTGTGAGTCTGGCAAGGTGTGAAGTTTACTGGTGTTCAGTAAATGATGTGCAGCGTGTGATTAGAAAGAAGTGAGGTGATTATATGAACAGGGCTCCCCTTGAAACAGGCTCACTGGCTTGATTTTACACATCTTTCAGATGTCTCTCGCGCATTTCCTGTTCACTTTCCACATTTCATCCTTTTCATGTGAATCTGTGACATTGTCAACAGAAAATATATGAGTTGCTGCTCTGAAATATTGAGATGTGATCCGTGTTTATCATGACACATGAAGATAAATGCTTGTGTACTTGAACTGCAGTGACTGTGCACAAAAAGCCGCCCCTCTTTGCTCAGAAATAAATGAAAAAGAAAAAAAACACACAAAATGCAGTGTCGCCACATGCATTAATTTTAATAAAGTCAACTGACAATGTACCACTGCTTATTAATTCTGGTCAGTCACGTTTGGTGCACATTTCAGCTCAGCTGGAGCCTAATCTGCACAAAGAAATCGTTTCCTTCTCTGAAAGAATGAAGCAGGCCATTTGATGGCTGCGGATTGACCACTTTGCTCATGGTAGATGTATGGCTCTCCACTGGCCCATGGAAACTCTGCTTGTTTAATTGAGGAGGCTGAAAGCTATAAGCAAGCCAGTGCTTTTTTTAAGTGAGCCAATCAAGACCTGCCCCAGACTCTATTAGTTTTCATTTGGATGCTTCACTAATGCCACTTGATTAAATTGAACCAATTTGCCGAAAGCAAACGAACCACCCAACATATTTAGTGTTTACTGTGTATGGCTCCGTTTAGGTTGGGAAAACAATGTATAAATAGTGATTTACAAATATTTCTTTAGTACAGCGTACATCTATAAACAATTACTTTAAACCTCCTATTATCCTTGTAAAATTGTAAATTTTACCTAATTCAGCGTTTAACATGTGTTCATATATAATTGATATTTCTTTTGCTTCAGATTGAATTGCTTTTCCATTTTAATGGGGAGAACCTGGTAAATATAGAATAAACATGATATTATTATTTTAATGCCCTGTACACATTTGTCACATCATTTTTTCCTTGGGGTCAATTTAAACCCAGGGTCTTTTACCTGTATAAAACACAAGAAATATAAAAAGATGTGCACATATTTGTTTTGGGTGATATTGATTTTGGGTCTTTATAATATGCTATGATTTTATAACAAGCACTGTAATTTTATATGGTAAGTAAAAAAAAAAAAATCTAGTAAAACACCAAATTTCTACCACAACTTTGACATTTCCCGTGTTTTTTTTGTGAGAGGAAAACATAAATCATATGGTTCACAGAGGAGCTGCAAAGCTATAAAATGTATGCCCTCTCAATTGAAAATTGCCTCTAAGCAAAGGTTTTCTGTCAGTGAGATTTTAAAACAGGCTTTTGAGAGTGAAAGAGATGTAGAGGACAATGTGTCTGAGACAGAGCATAATCTTGAAGAAGCCCTAATTATGAGACAGATGAGAATGAGACTCCTAGTGTTGACTCCTCACTTGAATGATAGGGTAGACTTAGTGCTGCTAATGTCATGACAATGGTTCCAGGGCTCAAAGGTATGCTATCAGTAATGTACAAGATGTAAAATCAATATTTCAGCTTTTCTTTACACCATCTATTGAAAATGATATACTTGGAATGACAAAGTCAGGACGGAGGAGGGTCTGATGGGACAGTTACTTTGAACGACTGATTTGTAGCCTACATAGTTTTTTTTCCCACAGGAAAAAGGGTGTTTGTGTATTTTATGGTAACAGGAGGCTTAAATCCATTAAACCAATCTAAGGCCGTTCTTGTGATTTGCTGCTAGAATGAACAAATGTTTGGATGGTTGACTGTGTGAACCATATTGCACTTTAAATACTTTGTTTAAGTATATTGCTATATCTTTGTTATACAATACATCTGTTAATAATTGGTGTGTGCCGCACTCTGGTGTCAAACCTGTTCTCCAGTTGTCCTCGACCTCCAGACAGTCTTAAGGAGAACAAAGTTGGCTCCTATTTCAAATTACATTTTTGAATCAAGTAGAAATTGAAAGGGAAATAAGTGTTTTCTCCGCCCTCCCCCTCAAACAAATGGTTGTATTACAGCACACTGCTTCTGGCTTGGTCATTCATGCCCATTAAACCTGTGTCTTATCAGCCCCTTGAAGAACTTGCATCTCAAACACAAAAATGGACAGCACTCAGGCCTTTAGAAGAGTGTGGGAGAAGTGCTATGAAGATAGAGGGGTGAGGGTGACAGCGAACAAAATGATTAATATGGAAAGTTGAGTGGCCGGCTAATAAAGATTTGTCTTAATCAGAAGTGATTTGTCAGAGCAGAAGCGTGGCAGGGTCAGGACTGAGCCAATGAATAAAACAGAGCTCAGTGGAGTGAAAAAGGCTGGTGAAATGGGGCCTGATTACCCAACGCTTGCTCTCTTACAGACAGGCCATGGTCCTTACCCTATTCCTTTATATCTCATTCCACCCTCTGAAACCATTAAATTATTCACCTATCCAAAACATTTTATTCTTCCCTGAATAATGTGGATGATCAAACCCTTGAATGTGGCTTTCAAACAACTCTGTGGTGCAGTAAATGTAAAGGAGTTAAAAATCTTAGTAAAGAAATTATAAATCAGGTTCGTAAACCCCCTGAGAAATGCATTAAGAAATACGAAAGGAACATTTATCAGAGTTTTTGGTTCCTATTGACATTACATTATCAAGCAGTTGATATTTTCTTGGTTTAAAATCACTTTTCAGCTCCACCACATGCTGTGTTTGAAATTGTGTGACTAGAGACCACCTGATCCTGTTAAACTCATTTTCCATGAAACTATTTTGAGATTATCACTCTGCTAGTCGTGCCCAACACAAATGGGTCTACAGAAGGGTTTCAGAGTGGGTTGGAACTAATCTAACTAGTTGGAACTAATTCAGACAGTGGAAATTTTCCATGGATTGTAACTCAAAATGAGAATTTTCTATGAAAACTTCAAACTGACTAGACTTGTGGAGGTTATAAGTATGTGTAAGAACATAACATCAACCAATGTGCAAAAGTAATCACAGTAACAAATAAAAAAAAAATCTATCACATGAGTGACTAACTCCCTAGCAACCAAATCTGCTGTCTCTATCTCATCTTTGGTAAATGATTGACATGGGGATTGGTAACTTAACTGTGGGTTAAGACATGGGGGTTTGTAGTACTCATGTTGGCATTGGGAACTTTGTATGATGTCACTGACTCCTCCGTAGCACCCAAAGCTCCACCTTGGAAACCATTCCATTTTGCTAATAAAAAATATTCTAAACAGCACTTTTAACAGGCAATATCAAAGTTTGTGCGCACAGTTTAGCCATATGATTGATCTTGTTCTTGTCTTCCACATTTTATTTAATTTTGAACTTGTTTTAAAAAGCACGGTGAAGGGAATGTTCCAAAGGGTGGAATGACAGAAACGGTTTGACCACCAGTAGTTGACATAAAATATGGCACAAAGAGGCTCAGGTATCTTTGCTGGTTGGAAGGATAAATTGGTAAATGATTCTTCAGATGAAGGTTCAGATGATCGTAACATTACTGGCATCTGTCATGTAAGAGCCTCTCCAAATGATAAAGCAACTGTAAATGTCTCACCCCGAGTGCAAGAGACATCTTCCTATTCAGTGGTTCATTTACAAATTTGATTGCTTGATATTACACTTGACTAGACCATAGCTTAAACATTTATTTTTATTTCCCAGTAACTGTTTAAACATTGAATCAGTGTTAGTAAAATACATTTTATGGATGTCATGATGCATATTGTGGACCCAATATCGTGGTGCGTATGGTATCGTTACTTTTCAATATGTTCAATATCCTTTTCAATATGTTCAAAGACGTTCTTGGGCAGAAAAGGGTTTATAACAGAAAACTCATGGTCAGAGGTTTTTTTTTTTTTTGATACAACGCTTGTTCTTCACACAATACAGAAGTTTGATGAGATCAGCAGTCGAATACTGTAAACAAATAACAAAAACAACAAAAGTGCCATCAGCACATTGCTCCTAGACAGGGGAATAGCTTGTCTAAAGAAAAGAGAAAGGAGCTGTGTGTCTGCATTACTCTGTGTGTATTTGGGAGTCATTGTTGAACTCGTCTTTACTCTTCCCCAAGGCACTTTTGCTCTCATTTGGCTGTGTCCGTGGTTTGTGTCCTGATAGAAGAGTGTGTGGTAACCTTCAAAAAGTGGCTGCAGCTCTAATAAAAAGCAGTCCTGTCCAGAGCCTGGGAGGAAGCTTGTGTCCGGGCATGTTCCCTTTTAGCTCTGGGGACTGACACAGGGCTTCAGACAACTCAGAATGGACTCGCACTCAAACAGCTATTGTAAAATTGATGATGTGCCCAATTATACGCGTCTGCTGAGGTGAGGCGGATGGATGGATGGAAGGATGAGTGAATGGAGAAGTGGAAATCGCTACTTCCCTGGTGTGTTCTGTCTCCATCTTATCGCCGATGGCTGGCAGGAGGAAGGGATGAAGACTTGTGACATTCAGACCGCCGAGATGTCCTGAATGATTTGATGTTCCTGTAGGCCTGGCTCAAAGGTGGACAGACACTGTTGGTCACAGGAGGGAAAAAGAGACAGATAGAAGGATGAAAGAAACTTTGACTTTACCAATACAATGTTTCACTTGTTAAGGTGATGCAAAGCATGAGTTAGAAGTTCTTTCGCCTTTTAGAAAGTTCTGAATCAGAATTGGCGTTGATTGGACTTGGTCCTGAATCAGCAGATGCTTTTATCTGAAAACACTTAGAGAGAGGGAGAAAAAAGTAACTATACAATTGGCTAATCATAAGATGCGCCCATTAAAGAGATTCTAGCTAATTCCTAAATCAGTTCAGGGCATTTTTTCAAGCATTTAACTGCTCTCAAAAAAGAGGAGTTATAATTGTTTTTTTTTACATAAGTTTTACATAATTGGACCTATGGAAAATTCCTCCAGCTAGGATCAGTCGATAAGTACATTTTGGTCAGAGATTTACTGCCTTCCCGGGATGGAACCACTGGATGATGTTCATTTTCTAAATGCATGGGGTTGATGTAGAATTGCAAGGCTTTGCGAAGGTCAGAAGATCTAGATCCTTTAACACAAGGTCAGTGTTTCAACTTGACACAGGCTGCAATAGGGAGCCAGTGAAGAGAGGCATTTTATTCAAAGTCCAAGTATTTGGATGAGATTTACAAAGAACTCTTCTATGCACTATGCACATGTCCCTTTCTGGCCTGGGTGACACACAGAGATCTCTCAATTGCCATTTGAAGAACTTTGTGCCGTTCTATTTGACTTGCAACGGGTGGCCATTACGAACTACATTACCCATGATTCCTGAACTACAAGTCCCCAAAGGAGCATGCGAAAGCATGGCTGTGGGAGCTTTGCGGAAACAAAAGTGTGGGGTAATTCAAAGGTGTTTTGATGATCAATACTGCATTTAGAAAGTTACTACTGGTGCAGGGCTAGTTTAGAGGGCTCATATATGTATTATAAAAACAAAAATGCATTATATGACCCCTTTAAGATGTGGCATCAGCTCATCAAATGTCAATTAATTTCACATTTGAAACTAGGCTGTTGGTATTTGTTGTAGATTTATTTTAATATGAAAATATTACTACATTACTTTTGGGTACACAATCGTGGAGTTCACATTTGTTCCTTTGCCTCATAACAATACTACAAATTGCAGTTTCCAGTGCTTTTAGATAACTTAACCCATTTTCATCTAGGATAAATGATCAATGTAGAAAAATACTGGGATAACTGTGAAAAAGGCAGAGGTCTTTTCCACAAGTGGTGGTCAGCAATCATTTAAACTGTCTGCATTAAAACCAGCCCATCTCTAATGATTGTGCTGTTATAGATTTGAGTAATAACCTTGTTAAATGGGCCTTGGGGATCTGGATCTTTAACTAGAGCAGGCCTGTGGAAAAGCTTGGCGTCAGGGTCATTTAAATTGTTAATAGGGCCTTAAATGGGGGAAGAATATTTTATGTCATTACGAGCATGAAGCCATAATCGTAAGCGTAGAGTCTAGTTATTTATTTATTTAGAGGTTTTTTTCCCCTTCTCAATGTCTGTTTTTCACAGCTACACTCAATTTACAGAATGTCAGCATCCTCATTAAGGTGTGTGATAATTAATTAACACTTCATTAGTTAGACATGGATCTAAAGTGATGGGTACAAAAGAATAACTAGCCATAATTCAAGGTACAATACAAGTGTTCAGTTTCATTGCAGAGATTGAAATTGGTTGCATTGTTTACACAACATGCAATTTCATGTTGTGTAAAATAAAATAAAATAAAATAAAACCACACTCATCTCTGTCAGACGCTATTCATATTCACAATTAAAATAATTGAATTCTAACATTTCCATGGCCATGGTTGTATACAACAAAAGCTGCATTTGTGAAAAATAAAAAAAGTGAATTCAACCACAGTACAATGCATCAAGTTGAAATGATAGGCTTCTAAACAGAAGGTGGAACAGATGCCAGAAAACATTTCAGCACTACGTACAAAAGTTAACGTTCTCAAGATATTTCACAAATTTCCAACACGAAACCAAGCACATGCATACACAGTACTGAAAGAGTGTTTGAAGGGATGGAGAGAGAGCTTCTGAGAATGTGTCACAGGGTTTCTCCTCTTACTTGCTCTACAGAACCTCACATTCCATTTTATGAACATCATTCCTTTTAGGACACCTTGACTCTAACTTTTGTTATAGCATAATATTGGTAATCTATACATGTTTCTCTGGATTTAAAACTGATTTAAAGCGATTTTGGTGTGATGATCAAAGTTTCAGCGCATTTTACCATTGTTTGTCAATGGGAGAGTGGAGAGCCAAGCCAGGAACTGGAAGTGCAGCATGACGTAGCAAAAAAAAAAAAAAAAAAAAACATCCTGGATTTTTTGTAAACTGAAGCATTCGTATCTACGTATTTTCACCTTCTTGCGACCCTTGCTACATTCATTACTCAGCAAATATAAAGAAAGCCAGATGAGATTTTTAGTAAATATATTATTAGATTATTACTAGTGAATAATGAGAGGAAGAGAGGCATGTTGTGCATTACTAAATTTCACCCTTGAGATGCTGTGTACACAGAGCTTATAGTGCGGGTGTGTGTTTGTGTGTGTGTGCACAGACATCGTTGGCACTCGTTCTTAATGGTAACATCCGTTTGCGGTCACACAACTAAAAGAAATATTTATCTTTGCAGTGATACTCAAGGGACACCGAAACCAAAGCCTGTAATGTGTATTGGCCACAGGAATATTAAATTGAGATTGGTTTGACAGCTTTTGTTCCATGGTTTCAGTGGCTCTCAAAGTCATCATTGAATAATTAGTGCAGCGATAATGTATTCATTCCATAAGTTAAAGTTTCTCTTGAAATTATATATGTATGCACCACGAGGCCATCTAATGTTACAAACTAGGGAATATTTGAGTTCCAAAGTTTGGTTGCAAAATGTGATGAAACACCATAAAAAAAAACTGAATGGTAAATCTAAAGTGTATTTTAATCATAATCAATTTAAAAAAAAAACACACAATACCTGCTGTGTAATGCACTCCTGGTTTATCCATTTCTTTCCAAACTAGCTAGTCCAGAATGCTATAGAATACTAGATCATAGTTCAATTTGTACAGCAGAAGCTCAAGCTTTATTACCGACCTTGAAACACATTGAAAATGCTGGAGAAAAAAAAGATCTGTAATAAAATTCTGTGTACAAGCTTTACAAGCTTTTATAAGATCAGGCCACTCAACAATTGACCATAATCACAAAAATGGACCAACTAATGAGGATAGGACACATAGGAATTGCTGGAAATTAAAAAGTGGACCTTGTAGCAAAACAAATCTCTTCAGAGAAGATCACAGAGGTCTAAAAAACGCCATCAGACATAAAACCCACAACAACAGAACTCATCTTATAAATAAGGCGAGAGGACTGGGAACAGCACCAAGATAATTAACTTTATGAAATTAACCCTCTTCTTGACCAGACCAAGTGATCTACAAGGTGCAGAATTGGTCACACCAGACTAACTCACAAACAATAACTAAATGGTTTAGAACCGGGGTACTCAATAGGCGGACTCCGGATCCAGACACAGTAGCATTTAGACCGATGCCAAAACCAACATGCTACTTTAATCATAATCCAAATTCGTTTATTTAATGGAGAGTGCAATTGTGTGATTCTGCGATACATATCTTTGAGTATTGTACTCGTTTTATCGGCGTCATCTATGTCCAACCACAGCAGCTGTATTCTCATGGGGCCGGACATTCCCAGGGAAGGTCTGGCATGTATTGCAGGTTTCTATGGTGAAGACCCACCCATGGGTCCGTTTTACCGGCTTGTCAAACAAACAATAAAATTTAGTTTTGCGGCGTTGGAACATCACCACAGCATCTGATCAAAACATCTCAATTTTTTACATCAATAACTGCATCAAACAAAACACCTGGATGTTTTAAAGAGGATACGCCGTGAACTTCACAAACTTTTGCGAATCCAGTGTTTAGTTCTTTTTAATCGCTCATTTTCAGTAAACACGATGGATGGATCTCTTATGTACGGCTCAACTTTGTTTTCCGGTGAAACATAAACAAGTGCA
This sequence comes from Danionella cerebrum, assembly GCA_007224835.1. Lineage (NCBI taxonomy): Eukaryota > Metazoa > Chordata > Actinopteri > Cypriniformes > Danionidae > Danionella > Danionella cerebrum. The sequence goes on from SRMA01026692.1 coordinate 103,961, forward strand.
ACACTCGCTTCTCCCAGAAATCCGGTTAAGGTAAACCAATCAGATTGTGACTTCAGGATTTTTTAAGTGTTGCCAGAAAACTGTTCCAATCGCATCAGACGTTCAGCCATGTTCCATTCCGTGAAGTCTGAGACTGAGACTACAGCAAATTTCTCATATTGGAATCTGATTTTACCTGGTATTTGAAATCTATATCCAATTGCATGAATATATGTCAACACTTTAATATTTTTTATATGATTGCTTATCATAAGTTAGTGTTATCAAATATTTTCTGCTATTTATTTAAACATATTCCCCCTGGCTTTTGCTCTAATGCACTTTATTCCTGAAATAAAAAAATAAATTAATAGATAAAAAACAGCACACTAAAAAAATGTCTACCTACCATATTTTGTTGCCTATAGTTCTGAAGTTTTGAGGGTTGTGTTTTTTTTTTTTTTTTAGGTTTTTTTTCGTAGTTTGAGTTTTCTATTTGGAATTTCTATTTGGACTGTTACTTTTCTCGACCTCGGACAGAACGGAAATTTGTTACGTGGACCTTTCAAGGTTATTTTTGAGTACCCCTGGTTTAGAAGCTCCTCACTGTTCATGCTGTCATTGCCTTCTCACCATGAAACATATTTGATGAACTCCTCTATTTATGGCTCCAAGATGGAACTGAATCTTGCCATTTTCCAGCTGATCAGTCTATAAAGTCCAGCGGAGACGTCCCAAAGTCACCAGGAGGCGAAAGGAGAGACTGCGGCACACGCACTCACTTGCGCGTTCAGTGGATTTCTGTGGTTTGAAACAGTGAGTCCTCTATCTGCGTGTGGGGTCTGACAATGTTTAACCGATCTATTTTGGAACCAGACACTTGACTTTATTGTATTAATTTGTATATTGTAAGAAAAAAAACATTTATATTGGTGACTTGTATTTATAGTGTTTCTGTCAAGGAAAAAAGGGCCATGGAGTTATCGCATTTTAGAAAAAAAACGTAATAAAACACATCTTTAAATATTAAAGTCTGAGTTTGAAATTTTTTCTTTATATGACTTTGAAAGTCTGCAAAAGAAACATGTAGATTTGCCTCAAACCACTTTCGTGCTAAAGAAATTTTTACTGAAATTCATCAAAATGGAGTTATGGTATTTTGAGATAAAAACAATGGCTACTTTACATCTAAGCATGGGAACTTCCTTTTCCCCTTGCCTTTGTTTACATTTATCGTGCTGACAGGAGTGTTTCATTTGCACTCGGACCCCTTCATGCCAACTGTCCCATCGATCATCTGAGATGAAATATGAGCGAGCATGTCTTCGCACATGTATTGCATTGTCCCCTTTGTGGCCTTGTCACATTCATTTGTTTAAAGGCCCCTTTCGCCCCTAGACAGAGACAGATAGCAGTGCTTAATTTTCTTTACACAAGATTTCCACTCATGGGTGGTTGGCTCGACGGATGGTTATAGTTATGATGGTTATTAATATCTCTCTTCGCTCTTTTAATCTGGCCTATCTGTCACATGCACTGTGACTGCTCCATCTAATCTGAGTATCTTTCAATCTGTCCGCGCTCTGATTGGAAATGAATGAAGGCAAACAGCGTGTGTTTTTGTCTTTTTCATTTTGCTATTACATGTGAACACAGATGTGGCCTTTTGACTTTTTGAGTGCTGCACCTGTGTAGTGTAATCCAGTGTGAGTGGGTTCTTTACTGACTGCTGTTTGGAAGCATTGCTTTGATCCATGCAAAAATTCTCTTGTTTTCTCAGGCTGCTAATGTGGTTTCTAGTTATAAAAGAGATCGCACTTATGTTTTGTACAATTTTGCGTTGAGAATGTGAGGGTGACCACAGCCTCACTTGTCATATGCCATGTATGGAATGTTTATACAAGTGAGTGTATGTGGGTATATGCCTGTGACGGATGAAATGTGTTTGAAAGCAGGCAGCTGAATATTGCATGTGCTGATCTGGCTCGACATGCTGGGAAATGCAGAATGTTTAAGAGAGCGTGTTGCCGAGACACAGATGAACTGTAGTTTGAGATCCCCAGATATCACTAAAACAGGCTTGTACCAGACATTTTGCAAGATCTGGGACGTTGTGAAGGGGTTGCTATGGCTTTTTTCTCACCAAGGAGTGTAGTTTTATTTTTCTTACAAAAAAAGGGGGGAAAGTGGTATTGTTATGACCCTTGTCCTCATTCTTCTTCATTCCGGTGGGACGAAAGAGTGAAGAAAAGCACGAATAACGATGTCTTGGTGTTGTACACAATGCTGCATGAATTTGTTGTAGTTGGAGTCAAAATTGACCAAACAGGTCAAATATTTAATGTTAATTTCTATATTGTTGATTGAGCCTTTGATAAAAAAAGACTTTGGGATTCAACTGTCGACACCAATGTTTGAAAATCTTGCCTGCAGTTCCAGGTTTGTGATCTATACCATTGTTGTTTACCTCTACTCCCACTATAGCCTCATGGAGGCTGCAGGAAACAAGTGAATTACTATTAAAATACATAAAATATTGATAAATGATAAAAATGATAGCTTGGTATTTGTAATCATCACCTTCTTTGCTCCACTTTTTTTATTAATAATTTTTGAGTAGGCCAAATTGTTTAGGGTTTTGGGTATGCAGTGCTTTTCACCAAGCTGCTTGGCAATTTTCCCGTAGCCCTTTCCATCCTTGTGGAGGTGAGCAATTTTGTCTTTGGACGGCTCTTTGGTCTTGGCGATGGTAGTAGTTGGAGTCTTACTGATTGTCTGGGGTGCACAGGTGTCTTTATGCCGCCAACGGCATAACCAGGTGCATCTAATTTAGGATAATAAATGGAGTGGAGGTGGATTTTTTTTAAGGTGGAATAACAGGTCTTTGAGGGTCAGAATTCAAGCTGATAGACCGGTGTTCAAATACTTATTTCCCGCTGTATCATACAAATAAATAAATAAAAAATCATACATCGTAGTTTCTGGATTGTTCTTTTTAGATCATGTCTCTCACAGTGGACGTGCACCTACGCTGAAAATTTTAGACTCCTCCAGGATTTCTAAGTGGGAGAACTTGCAAAATAGCAGGGTGTTCAAATACTTATTTCCCTCACTGTATATTAGCTTTGGGGTATTTTAGAAGAATTGATCATTGTTTACCAAGTTTTTGTTGGTAAATGATATTAATGTGATGAGACACAGTTCGGTTCTTTCTGAGCTCCTCTCCGCTGTAGTTCATGGCTGCTGCTCTATAGATTTATATAGAGTGTTTTGCTCAATAAAAAGAAAGACGTGTTTTGCTGAACTTGATTAAAAAAATAAATAAAATGAAACTCACCCGTCCCTCCTCTCATCCTTTTCCAGAGCAAGTGGGACAGGAGATCCTCGCAAACCTGCACAGCGACCGTGAGAAGATTCAGCGATCTCGTGATCGGGTGAGTATCCTCCCACAAGCACACTTGAACACCCTCCTGAGACAGCCTTCGGGAGCCTACACTCAACAAGCTAAAAACACACACTCTTTTCTCAGTAAGAAGTTTCACAGGCTTACAAATACTTGACTTGATCAGATCTGAGCTCGGGATGACACAAAGTGCCCTAGATCAGACACTTGACAAGAGAACTGGAGCACAGTCAAGTGTAAGCAGTTAACACCAGCTCCCACCTCACACACATTAGCATTGTCGGCCTGCTGGAGTGATTGATTGAATGTACAGAGCGCCGAATGTTTGACACGGAGCACAGCACCACGAAGAAGTCTTTGTAGTCGCCTCGTCTCATGCGGTGAGGTCACAAATGATGCAAGACTAACCGGGAAGAGATGGACAACACAAACACCTCCGGACAGAACAAGTGGTTGTTCTCTGTCCAGGCGGCTGCTGTGGCTTTACTAGTGTTTCCGCAGTTTGATATCTGCCTGTGGCGGACATATCTAGAGCACATTTCAGTCTAGACGTCCAATATGTGAGCTTGACAGGTAACATTTTGTAACTCATATTTTTCAAAATATTTTCAACAAATTCTCTCAAACCTTATGACAATGGTAAAAAGTTAATTGAGAACCTTATTGATACTAATGTGCTTGTGTTTGATTCAATCAATTGACTTGTTTTACCAGTAACAGAGCAGTTTTTGGTCACAATTGAGACCATCACTCCACATGACTTCCGTGTCCCACCAGAAGACATTTAGTTATATCTTGGGAGAGGAACAACTTTTAAATATTTTATGTATACAATTTTGATAAATCCATTATTTTAAACATTTCTTTCAACTTTTTAATATTTACTAAACATTCTTGTTCTGTATTTTTAAATAAAATTCATATTTACTGACTATTTTAACAACAAGGAAAGCTCAGGGTAAAAACAATAATGGCTTAAAAGGTAAAAATTGTTAGATTAAAAAGTTGAGATTTTGAGTTAAAAATATTTAGATAAAAAATTAATTATTATATGAAAAGGCTAAATTTTGAGGTACAAAAGTGTCTAAAATATTTACTTTTTATTAAATAAAATGGACTTATCTCAAAAAACACTGCGCATATTTAAAAAATAAAAAAGTGACTTTTTTTGCAAAAAATTTAGTTTTTATCTAAAAAAATTTTTGACTTTGTATCTGGATATTGAGTTAATCATTGACCTGTATGATTAAACACACTGACACACGCTGTTGATGGACTAAAGCAATAAAGCAATATTTCAAATGTGGTTTTACTTGTGATTAAATTCTTGGATTATTAGCTGAGTAGCATGGAATTATGCATTGCGTTCGATTAGGTATCTGCAGGACCAGCAAGTCACAATTTAAACTTTTGTATCTCAACATTATTTCCAAATTTTGACTTGTAAAGCCTTTTTTTAAGGTGGTGGAAATGGTGCATTAATAAAGTGTATCACTAAACTCTTCATTTCATTCACTTACCAATACCCCCTAGACATTGATTTTGAGGGTTAAGAGGAAGGAATGAAAATATACACAAATGGATTGGGACACCGCCACAAAGCCATATATGTTGGCCAAAAAGTTGTGGTCAGCAAATGCATCACTTCTGGTAATTTTTTATTTATTTTCTTTTTCTAAGAATTTTAATTTCAACAAAATAAAATTAAAATGTCGTACATTAGACTGTTGCGTAATGTTAGGCTAATAAATAATGGTGCATTGGCTTTTTTGCCATAAAAATTTATAAATAAAAATATATCGTCTCTATCAAGATAAACTGGTGTCCCTGATTTCACCACTTACGTTTCGTCTCAGTGTGCATTTGGCGTCTGATGCCATTAGCAGCTTCCAGTGTCACGTTTTTTTTTTTTTTTAAACCTAGGAAGATAACTGTTCCGATCCAACTGGACACGTTTTTCCCAATAAATGGGTAAATATCACCCAATTTCTCTATCGAAGAGAAGACATTGCCAAAAGCTAAATTTCCATAATGACAATGATTTTGCACTTGTTTTGAACACAATTGAATGTTGATAGTATGCAATTGATAAAAGTCAAACAGTCATTGTTTAAATTAAACGTATTTTCAAATTGGTTGCTCATCACTCAAGCAACCTTTGACCTTTTTCAGGTGATATCAAATCCCTACAAAACCATCACGTCCCTACCTTAAACCTTTGTTTGTATCTTTATCTTCATCTTCCTTTCTAATCATTTTTACCTTTGCCTATCTCAATCCGTCCTCGCTATTATGTTTGTCCTGCCGTGTCTGCTGCCATAGACTGACCTCTCTACCTCTACTCTTTTCCTCACAAGCTTTCTCCTTCTCCAGAAGACAGGTTACAGAGAGCTCAGTCAGGGGCCTCTCTGATGGCTTCTTATGAAGGATGCTTAAAGATCACAACATGGCAGTTGGGCAGGCAGCTCATTTCAAAGGAAATAAAACATTTCCTTTCAAAGGTCTGGTGTCTATGGAGAATCGCTCTCCTTCCCTGGAGCCCCGACTGGCCCTCACACTTTAAAGACATTTCACCGGGCAGAGGAAAATGGAGAGGAGGAAAGAAAAGAAAGACATTAGAAGGGAAAAGCTATAAACTGTTTTTGAGCCTAAGAAACAGCAGATGAAAGAGTTTTGGAGTGTCTCTTAACAATCAGTTCGGTCGGCCTCTGTCAAAGAGATGCACACAAACATTAAGAGTTGGAGCGTAATTGCATTTCCTCACCGGCTGTGGATTTACATAAACTTTGCGACATTGAATTAACGTTGACCTTTTCCTATAGCTCCAACCAATGTTTTTTCAGAAAACAAGTAAAAAAAAATTTTACTTGTTTTTACATTTTTTTTTACCTTTTAGACGTTTAAAGGTTCACCAGTTTGGACAGAGCTTACATTAGAGGCAGGGGTTTACCAAAGATGGTCCAAACAGAAAGATTTCAGGCGACAACATTTAATACTTGACACTAGAATTCTCAAATGGAATCTAGCCACAGGGGTTGCAAGCCAGTGACTTCTGTGCCGGTCCCAAGCCCGGATAAATAGAGAGGGTTGCGTCAGGAAGGGCATCCGGCGTAAAATATGCCAAAACCAAATATGCGAGTCACCAAATCGATTTCCATACCGGATCGGTCGAGGCCCGGGTTAACAACGACCGCCTCCGGTGCTGTTGACTTACAGGGTGCCGGTGGAAATTGGACTACTGTTTGTCGAAGAAGGAGAGGAGGGAGAAGGATTCGTCGACAGAAAGAGAAGAGGAAAGGCAGGAGTATAGATCTGAGAATAGGGACTCTTAACGTTGGTACAATGACAGGGAAGGGTAGGGAGCTGGCGGACATGATGGAGAGAAGGAAGGTAGATATTCTGTGTGTGCAGGAGACCAGGTGGAAGGGTAGCAAAGCGCGTAGTATTGGAGGGGGATACAAACTGTTTTACTATGGTGTGGATAGGAAGAGAAATGGGGTAGGAGTGATCCTGAAGGAGGAGTTTGTGAGGAATGTTTTAGAGGTGAAAAGAGTGTCGGACAGGGTGATCGGTTTGAAGTTAGAAATTGAAGGGGTGATGTTGAATGTAGTGAGTGGTTATGCTCCACAAGTAGGCTGTAAGTTCGAAGAGAAGGAGAGATTTTGGAGTGAGTTGGATGAAGTGATTGAGAGTGTTCCCAGAGGAGAGAGAGTAGTGGTGGGAGCAGATTTCAATGGGCATGTTGGCGAGGGCAACAGAGGTGATGAGGAGGTGATGGGCAGGTTCGGTGTTAAGGAAAGGACCCTAGAAGGACAGATGGTGGTGGACTTTGCCAAGAGGATGGAAATGGCTGTAGTTAATACTTATTTCCAGAAGAGGGAGGAACATAGAGTTACCTACAAGAGTGGAGGGAGGAGTACGCGGGTAGACTACATCCTTTGTAGACGAGCCAATCTGAGAGAGGTCAGAGACTGTAAAGTAGTGGTAGGGGAGAGTGTAGCCAGACAGCATCGGATGGTGATGTGTAGGATGTTTCTGGTGGTCAGGAAGAAGAGGAGGGGGGGGGGGGGGTGAAAAAGGAAGAATATTGTGAGGAATTCAGACAGAAGCTGAGACAGGCTTTGGGTGGTCAGGAAGAGCTTCCAGATGACTGGGAAACTACAGCAGAAGTGATCAGGGAGACAGGAAGAAAGGTGCTAGGTGTGTCCGCTGGAAGGAGGAAAGAAGATAAGGAAACATGGTGGTGGAATGAGGAAGTACAGGACATCATCA
>SRMA01026693.1:0-26994 GCA_007224835.1 Danionella cerebrum
CTTTGAGTCTCGTTCAGTAAAATGAACGGATCTTTTTTCGAGTCATTTCGTTCATTTTACTAAAATATCAATAAATGTTGTGTGTACTTCCACATCTACTAGCGTTTTATACACAAACGCGAATCACACTACAAATAAGACAAAACTATAATGCTAAATTTAAAATGAATATAAATATATTACTAAAGTCTACCTGGGTCTTTTAGTCTGGTTTACCCAAACTCTGATCTGTCTTCTTTAGATTTAAATCTCTTTTGTTCGACACAAAATTACTTCACTCTGATGTTAACGTGTGCAGTCCGTGCACTCAGTCCGACTCCGGACTGGCTTCTTTAGCACTTTTGTCACGTGACCGCTATAGTGCCGGGATCCGAAAAGATTCGTTCTTTTAGCGAGTCCGGGTCCTTTCGGTCTTCTCTCTTTCTGGCTCATGATGCATTGGTTAACATTACGGAGTGGCCATGAGCCGGAACCCGAAAAGATTCGTTCTTTTTGCGGGTCCTCCGGGAGCTTTGTGTCGGGGCTGGAGCTTTTGCGGGTTGCTGTTGGCTTGCAGCTGGGGCCTCGGCAGCGCGCAGTTTCACACACTCTTCATACTGCAGTTTGTGCCACTGTTTTAGATGGTGAAAAGATTTGTAGTGCTTCCACCCCTGGCTGTAACTTCTTTATGGCACTCCCTACATATGACATGGTTTTGTTTCTCATCAGAAACTTTGAATCCGAACCATCTCCATATTACTGAGCCGCTACTTTTTTGTTTACGCGGATTGTCTGCTCCAGAGTCCAGCCCCTCCCCTCTCTGTGCCTGAAAGAGGAGGGGTGTGGCCAGGGGTGCGCGAAGTAGTGTTGAGAGCTCCGGGTTAAAGCAGTTTGCTCACAGCGCAGTTTGAACTACGCAGCCTATATCGATATATGCGATATGGTCAAATTTCATATCTCGTTTAAAAATATATCGATATATTTTTAATATCGATATATCGCCCAGCCCTACTAGGCAATACCCATACTTGGCTCCAGGAAGACAGCTAGCTCCTTGGACATTTCAGATAATATAGCGTGTTGGCATCACATGCTTAGTCTTCAGTTAATAATTGTCTGCTTCTGAAATATTCCGAAAAATAATAAAATAACTTGACTCGTAATATTTAGACTCTGTGGTGTACATCAACATGCTTGAACGAAAATTAATTTTATCTTTATTGTAATGTAATATGCAAATGCTTTTCTGTAAAATGCACACTCGCCTCCACAGAAAGCGCATGGCTCACCTTCCGTTTGCCATTTATTAAGATACACAAATAATGGCAGCAAGCGACATCTTGCTCTGTGACTTGGATAGCAGATTGATTTCAGTCTGCAGTGACATCTGAGGCATGGTGATGCCCCTGCGACACGTGTAGGTTTCGCTACCTTACTAACATTGAATGTATTTTTGCCACAAAATCACAAATAAAGTATTGTAAATAGACCTCCAAATGAAACATATAAATTCCATGTATGTTTAAACGTTGTTACTAGCCCTAAACTTACAGTAATTTATGGAATAAAATGTTTTAAAGATTGATATTATTCATTATGATTAAAAACTGTACATATTGTATTTTGTTTCAATTAAATTCTAAATAAAATAACAATTAGACCAAAATTTACTTTGTTATCTGCAGCTTAGGTTGGTGACAGGGGTGAAACAAAAATCTATTCAAATCATAAATTATATTGTTTATTTTGAGTGAACTTTTACAGCCAGATGTTTGACAATCTTCTGTAAAGTTTTATTTCTCAGGTCAAATGTATATTTTATGATGTTTTTAAAGATATAAATGCAAATTTGATCAATAGTTTATCTAGTATGTTTACATTCTTCCATTCAAAACAGTCTATGTATTTATAAAAACGTCCATCAGCCAAAAAGCTTTTCAAATATCTGCAAAAGAAATTCTGGCTGATGGTCGGCCTCTAAAAATACATTTAATTAACTGGTTAATGCCCATTTCAAAAATGGCATTTTTTTGTTTAATAATTTAACATTTCCAGTTAATTTTTATTCCATGAACCGCTTCAGAGCCCAGTATGACTGAAACTTACTAAATGAATCTTTATGTTTGGGGTGAAAAGACTCCCATTTGGCAGCAATAAAACAGATGTTGAATGACTCGGAACATGTCCGTCAATTAAAGTCCAAAATTTAGCACATCCTTCTCTGCAAACTCAATGCACAGGAGACTTTCTCTCCCTAGACCTCAAGCAAGACTAAACGAGCCAAACGGATTGAGTTTTAAAAAGAGTTGCATCATGTCCTTCGTGGAAACGTAGTTAGAATTTCCAACTTCTATAGCCACAGGATCCTATTACCTTCTTTGATGTCTTTTTGATAGCTCTGGAAGCTCTGCTGAGCGTGCTGTCCATGTCCTTCGTGCTGACTTGGACAGAGTCGGGATCGGTGCTCTGAATGAGATCTTCCTGTTTAAGACACAGAAAATCAAATAAACACCCGGAGATACTGCTGGCCTGTCAAAATGCAAAGAGAAGCGTCACTGTTCAGCTTTCCAAACAGCTGAGGCTTCTTGATATTCAGAAGAGCAGAGTGGGAAATCAACTGCATTTCACTCTAGTACTGTGTGCATACGTCACCACCTCAAGGCCAAAGGGGGAACTGCTGAAATGCAATTAGCCGCAGGGTTTGGTCTGGGTGTTTAATTATAAAAGGAAATACTTGCATCTGTCTGCTTGAACCAATTACATCGGCTGTTTTGAAAGGCCTGGGCAGAACCTGTATATCTTCAGGATGAAGATAAAGACATTTGCGTCTGAAGTGTAAAGTTCAAGTACAATTCCCTGCTTAATTACATTAATCTGCCTCCCAGTTTAACCACACAGGAGCATCTAATAGGATTAGCTGAGACCAAAAGGCCCACACCAACCTCCTAATTTATAGCGACAATAAAAAGAAAGCAGAGCTAATAAAATAAATAATTGAGGTCTGCTCCCGCCTTAAGGTGGGATGATCTGAGCAGGAGGAGGAGGAGGAGGCCATGTTTCTGTGTGTGAACTCACCGCATCAGTTCTACAGATCGTATTGGCCACCTGACGGCACAGGGTTCTGAGCCAGATGGATTTGAGGGTGTCTTCTGCAGTCAGCTGGAAACTGAATAACAGGTTTTCTTGCTCTGTAGGAGGACGCACCACCAGCGAGAAAGCATTCTGACAGTCTAAGAAAAAACAAAACTCAAATGTTAGCCACAAAAAAAAGCCACATTCCTGTACATTCTAAGGTACAAACAACGGTTTCACCCATTTTTAATCTTCAGGAATGTTCGAAAGCAGAGTGGAAAGCATAATGTTACTTAAGTTTTTAATATATTTTAACAGACATTACAATTAAATACTAGCAACTTAAATACTTGCTTTGGCTTCAGTTACGGATTTATCAAAAGAAGCAAGTCTCTACAATTGTAAAATTTCTTCAGTGCTTGCTCAAAACCTTGATATATATACAAGAACAATATTTATTGCTCTCCTCTCTTCCTTCTACCTCCAGACTTCTGATGTTGTCTCATGTTCAAGAGTGGTTTAAAACCAGGAATGCACCAACTGAAATTCTGGGTTCTAGAAGCACTGACTCCAGCTGCAGTCCACTGATTGTCGATCTCCACATTTTTGAAAGAGTTATGTTTCACAATCCTCTACAGGGTGAAGTTAGACCTTTTCTTCAATACCATCTTTTCCTTCCCTTAAACCTCTTATACCCCCAAAGATCTGAGAAAGATTTTTTTATGCTGCCAAAGATCAAACTCAGAAAAATAGTTATTAAATTCCTATATATAATTATAAAATAATTTGTATACAACAGGCTGTGTTAGAGGGGCGTGTGTGAGCCAGATTAGGGCGGGGCTCTGAACCCATGACGGTTCTATTCTTATCAGGAAGTCACATGTGCGCATATGTACCTGGTAAGGGAAGCTAGAAATTTGGCAGGAATAGAAAAGATGTTAGCAGCATACTAGAATTTTAATATAGTGAAAATGCACAAAAACAATAAATACCTCACAATATAAAGTAGATATAGATACCATTGAAAGAAGCTGATTACTGTAGTAGCTTATATAAAGTGGGTGCCAGAACCACATATTTCATTAGCATATACCCTAAACCTCAGTTGTTTTCATGCAGTTACAGCCTCAAACATCTTAAAAAACACAAAAAAATGCATACAACAAAACATGAAAAGCCAAAAGGAAACAAAAAAAACCCAAAAATTAAACAAAACCTGCTATTAGAAAAAAAAAAAAAATACGGCAGTCTGTATATAATGGAAGTATAACAGTCACATCAACCAACCTAAAAACAAGTTTTTTAATAAATGTTTCTAGGTAAGTGTTATTAAATGTAAAATGGCATCTTTCCAACAAGAACAATTTTCAACGGGAAACAATCTATGGAAGGAGTTCATTTCATCAATGGGAGATTTGATTGAATCACAACAAGTGGACTCCTGGGAAATTAGTTTATTCGCAACATGAAATGAGCTTCTGTATTAAGAGCTGCTCTAGTGGACACAACTGACTCTCTGTCAAGTTTCTAACCATCCAGATTTGATCAGCAAATGTGTTCCTTCCTGCAGAAAGACATCAAGGACTTCTTGTCTCGAGCACTGCAAAATCAAGTGAAGTGGAGGCTGGCTGATGCATTGATTAAATATTTAAACTATAATGATTTAGCTGCAACTCCAAACTAATCATGAATATTTAAGATTATGTTTGCATTTCATGACCAAAGAATCCAATCGGTTTTGGAATGTTAGGATAGTTAACCCACAGTTCACCAAAAGGGAAAAAAATGCAATAAAAGTGAAAGAAAAATTATCAAAACGTTTGATAAACCTGAAAACATTTTCCGAGTCAACTTAACTTTGTAGTTGTGCCAACTCATTTCAAACCATTTCTTTAAAACCTTGTTTAGTTAAGTAAACTTAAACAAGTGTAAATTATTTACTCCGCAAAGTGCACTTGACTTCAAGCTGCAATTTCAGTCAACAGTTTGGCACATCTTTAAGGACTTTCATTATGAGCTTATATTATAATTTGTATTTTATTATTAATATTATTTCTCATTTAACATAAGCAATCTTTGATATTTTGGTCACATGGCCTGGATGGAGAGAGGGAATCAGAAAGTGCATATCTCATATTCCTGAATGAAATTAGACTTAAAACTGGAACAGTCAGTGGTTCATTAAAGTAACTTCTCAATTGTTTTAATGAATTTAGTCTTTAAAGCTGGTTAATAAATGGCTGATTAACTGCCCAATTCTGTTACAATGACTAATCTGAAGGAAACAATAGATACCAAGCCTTTCCTTTTTGATCAATTCTGCTTTAAAGGGCCACAACACCCTGGTTTGTATGTGTTCAAGATTAAGACAATTGTACTGATTGATACATTTAATTGTAGGGCAAACTTGGCAATTATGGTCTTATTTACCATTTCTGACTACATAAATGCTAGATCTATTTTATATATTTATTTATTTTTATTTTATTTCCAAAATTGTATGACACGCTACTAACTCATCATTATTCATTTGTCTGAGCTCACTTTTTAATGGGAAGATGCTGTGTATCAATGATTAATGATTTCACACATCATGTAAATTTGCAAGACGTGTAGTAGTTTGGAGATCAGTATGAGTCTCAGGTGTTTGTTTGACATGACGCACACAATCTGAAGTGGTTCAGTGCTTTCCCCGTGATCATGTCAGAAAGAGCTCAACTCTGTCATCGAGCAATTGGCTCGATACAACAACGGTGAACCCAGGCATTGGAATTCAAGGTTCTGGAGGACTTCAATCCCACTTCAGTGCAGGAATATGTGCATTTTATAGGTTATTAAAAGTAAAATTCTCCTCCGTTGTCTTGCCAGGTACAAGCAGTCCAAAAAGCTAAGAAAGAAGACCTGATTCTCTAAGAATGTCTATTTAAGGCCAGGTGATGAAGATTGCTACTTAATTTGCTACCCATTTTTAATGTTTACATTATTTATGGAGCAAATTCAGTGCATAAATGGTTTACAAATGTAATTTAGGTTTTGTGAATTGTACAAAGTAGTTCACACACAAAAGTCTTTGTGCGCAAACTCTAAATTACGTTTAGAAAATATTGCAATAAAAACTATTGTTTCATGTACAAATGTAATTTTAGGTCCTACGCATTTGGAGATAAAAGCTGCTGTGTATGCACAGATATTTTTTGTACTGACTTTCCGTCGTTCATGACAAAAGTTTCACACAGATGTCAGCCAATCAGGCACTTGTAAATCCTGTACGTGCTGAATTTGCTTCAAAGATATTGTAGGCTGACATAAATGCTGATCATAACTTATATCTCACCACACCCATGCCACTTCCAACTTTTCATTTTGCATATTTTCAAAACGTTCTCTGGCAGAAGAGACCAGAAATACAGAACCCTGTTACTCTCTCTCACTTACTCAACCTTGCTCGCATAGCATAAGCATACCCTAACAAACATTTAACTCATGATCACTGTATCCATTATAAAAGAACACATGAATTTTCAAGGCATATGTTACATTTATGTTCTGCCGTGGCTGAAAGGCTGACTGCTGAAGAGGAATAATCACAGGGAACAGAAGACCTGCCCAGTAACTCCAAAAACTAACAAAGATCTGCCATAACATGATGCCTGCCAAAGTTACTTTCAAAAGATATCAATACTCGCTTACTTCTGCTTTCTAATTACTCTGGCATATGCATTCTACTTTTCTCCCACACTGCTTTCATATTACAATAGCATTGGATTAACTCATGCACATTCTACCCACTGTGTGTTGATTATAAGCTAGTAAGAACCCAGCCACTAGCTGTTTAAATGAATAAAAAAGCAAAATATCAATAAAATGAGCATCCATTTCAAGCCTGTTTAAAACATTCCATGAGCTTATAAAATATAACTGTTAATTGTAGCATACACCTTTTTTGCAGCCATCTTAAAGCCTGCAGGAGATTTTCAGCTTTGTTTTCAATCAGAACAAAGTTTCTGTTTACCTTTATCAAATAATGAAGAGCTCAAATGTTGAAGCTGAAAATTAAGTTAGAGCTTCTAACAAGCAAGTGTGCTCATTCTGCTCCTGTGTTTCCACTCCCCCTACCCCTGAGCTTGACTGTTTCAACAATAATTACAACACTTAAAATGTAAATGTACCTGTATCAAATTATTTCTAGAAATTAACAATCGATTGTTTGATTAATTAGAAATAATGGGTGTTCTTGACTGGTAACAACAATGCATTTTTAAAAACTCAAGAGACTTGTGTATTGTAGCATTCAAAAAAATAATTGGTTTCGATCCATTCTAAAGTACAGTGACACTGTCCCTCTCAAAGGTTCTAATTCTGAGCAGAAAAAGTTAAATATGCATGAGTTGCTGAGATGCAGACTTGGACAGTCCCCTTTCCTCACCCTCTGTGTCCTGGATGTCAAGTACTCTTCTGATCTGCGACAAAGGCATCAAGGCGATGTGTTTGAGCTGAGCGGGTGGCCGCGTCTGACCCAGAGGACTCCGAAATGTTGTTATGACCTTATGCCTTTTCCTAGCAATCTGCATGCAAAGAAACAGAAAGCAAGGAATAAAAATCAATCCACTTCTGTAACTGGTTTTGCGATCCACAAATTTTTTCTTATAAATATCAGAATTGGTATTGAATATTGGGATGAGGGACATGCGGTCACCTAAACTTAATAATTGATCCCTTGAAGTCTCCCCTTCTCCCTAGTCTCATTACCACTCCACTGTTGAAATTGGGCTAAGAGGACTAAAGCCATGCACACGAGTAATCTCCTCAACAGTGATTGAACAAAACCCTCTCCCTAATTGGAGAAACAGGCTAGAAAGACGAGTCAGCAAGAAAAGATTGCACGCGCATAAATTATTAACATTTTTCTCAGTGACATTTCTCAGCCCTGAACAATTGCTGAGGCTGAATGAAATGTTGTGAAAAATAAAACCAGTTTAGGGAAATGAACATTGTGAAAAAAAGTTTTTGCTCAACAGTTTGCTTGAGTCTTTCTGAAAAGGATTTAAAAGATTGGTGCATCTATTTTTGGACAGTGTTGCCCCTATCTCCTTTGAGCTCCACCTAGTTTGATTAACATTGGTAAAGAGTCAATTTCAGATCTATTTAACTGTACTCAAAAATGGGCTCTGGCTAGGGCAGAGAAGCCTCTTATTTGATATATTAGCTGTGTGCCTAGAGTCATGGCCAGCTGAAAGAGGAACGATTACCCCTGTCTGATATTAAGAACTCTGGGACAGTTTTTCCTCCAGAGTGTCTCCGTACATTGGTGCATACCAGTTTCCCTTAACCCTGTAAGACCCAAATATAGAAAAAAATTAGCAAAAATTTTTTGACCCCTCAGATATTGTTTTAGAAGGCCTCTGATGTAGGAATTGAAGAATTTTAAATTTTTTTACTTTTTAGTAAGTTTTTAGGAAAATGTTGTAATATTGCAACGTTGGGCTTAGTTGTGAGCAGAACTTCTGTATTTGTACTCACTTTGCCTAAACAGGTTCACAGACCATTTAAGCATTCATTTGCAGGGTTGTTCAATTTTTTTTAGCTCCATGTAGTATATATCATAAGTAATGATCACACAACAATCATATTTTTATGAATAAGAAGTTATGAATAAAAATATTATTAAAAAATTATTTGGTCACATCTAGTGTGGTTTGAATGAAGTCTGTGTTTACTTGCAGTGATAGTCCCTAAGTCAGTTCTTTTCATCTGAGAATGAAATAGTTGTCTGCGTAGATCTTGTAGTTTTGACCCTCTGGAAGTGTGGAGGCGAGCTTCATCACATCACCTGACCGTCTAAGTTCAGATTTCGCTTGTTGTATTCCATTTACACTCCCTTGGTACACATAAAAATCACAGAGCATGCCAGAGATTCCAGTTCTCACCCACATTTTGAGCCCCCACGGGTGTGGCTTGCCATGCATATATTGTTTGATGTTAATGAATCTCCTTTTGAAAGGAATCATCATTTCATCCACAGGGTTGTGTTCTTCAGGTACCACCTGCAGGCCTCTCTCCCTAAATGAATTTAGCCATGGTCTGAGTTTCCACAGTTTGTCCTTCTTTTCCACACAGTTAAATTGTTTATAAAGTGTAATGAACTCAACAGAGATTGGAATCTGTCCCGGGACATCACATCAGAAACAGGGGTGTACTGTGTGTTTGTCTTCCAATACATATGGACTCCAGACATTTACATTAGGCCCATCTTCAGGTACATACCAAGCAGCTTCATCACTGGTTACTTCTGAACCATAAAAAGTGGTATTAGGACTAAGCATTCTGAAACTGAAAAAGTTTGGAGAAAAAAGTAATTAAATATGTGAACAACACATATAGGTCTTATATTGTAGCAGATAAACAAAGAATAGACAGGGTAGTAGACCATGTATCAAGGGTAGAGATCTAAGTATTATCCATCAAAGTATTACCATTCCAATGCAAATTCTAAACCAAATTCCACTACATTTAAACAATACTGTCTTATTGGCCTATTGTGCCTATTATTCTCTGTACTTAGCATACTAGAAGGGACACATGCATCCCCCCAGAGCACTAATAGGTTCACATTCAAGACCATTCACACCTGTCCCTAAACAATGTAACAGGCTACCACTCTGACCCAACGTTGTAGAATTACAACATAGACATAATAAGCTCTAAATCAAATTTGATTAATGTTTTCCAAAATAACTTAATATGTATATGTTCTAAACATTGTAATAAACACACAAAAAATATTTAAGGAATTTTACTTACTTAAATCTTGTCAAATCAAGTCATGCAAAAAACAGGAGGTCAGCTCAATGAAAAGTTGGCAGGTAGAGTAAGTTCACGACAAGATCATCAGACCTATAAACACTTTTTCTATCCAATAGCATTGTGAGGACAAACAATAGGACCCAATAAATATATAAATATGGTTTTGAGAGAAAAAAACATTTGCTGGACTTTTATTTTAATTGTTCAAAGTGATGTTGTAATTCTGCAACAGTGGGCTTTACAGGGTTAAGCCCTGACCAGGCTCCCAGCTCCTGCTGCTGAATAAGAGAAAAGAATCTGAATGGTGGAATGCTGCTAATTTGCTTTTTATTCTGGAAGGTTTTCCTTCCTCCACAGAGGAACACTGGAGATCTGACACAGCGCCCAATGGATTGTTGACCAGCAGAAACCCCCTGCTTTCTCTCATGGGGCAAAATATAAAGCGAATGATCCTGCAGTTCTCAGATTGACCACTAGAGCTGGACTCCAGAAGTCCCCATTGACAGCCCAATATCATTTTTGCTGGGCAAATGATGAAGGGCATGGTTTCTTAGGTGACCGCCAAATAAGCTATATCAGCTGCGATTCCATCCACCTATGTTTAATCGATATTTTGCATTATTGCAAAAAATAAAAAATAAAACCCTGGATGGAAACACCAAGATGCGCATTACCTCTTAGAAGTCCCTGCAATTATTCTCGAAATGGTGTATAAGGTTAAGAAGGGGTTTTTTTTTACATTTTTACATTGTACATTGCTTTTTTGGGGTATTTATAAAAAAAAATTGTCTCAACAGTTTTAATTTTTGTTATAAAACAAAATGTGCAACTTGGATTTGTACTTTTTGCACAATTTCAGGTTTGTTGTGGAATTATAATGTAATTGAATGAAAAAAATATTTGTAAAAAAATAAATAAATAAATAAATAAAATTAAAAAAAGCTGGGATTGTTCGATTTAAGAGAAAAACGCTCTTTAAGGAATAAACTTGAATTGGATAGCAATAGTAAGTTTTCAATAAACTGAGTCCAATCAAATATTTGATTTTTGATATATGATACAACAGATTTTTTTTAAAGTACATACAAATGACATGAACTTTACCTCCAAACAGTCATTGAAGAGGAAGAGTGTGACGTGTTCTCCTCGATCACAGGGTTTGTCTCCCAGAGCGATGGTCTCCACCCTGTGAACCAGACTTCGATGGGAAGAAAGCAGATTGGCCTGTAGATGTAGAAAAACAAACAGCAGTTTCAGCCTCATGAACGTTTACAAGTACTTCACTAAATAAATAAATGAAGAGAGTGGTGAGCTCAATTTTGTTCAGTCATTCACACTGCACTTCCTGTCTTAAAACATGCAGAACCACAAGCTCCCAGGAGCGACTAATCTCCAAACTGATCCATGAAGCATCACCATCTGAGGGTAAATATTGCTTGTATTAATGGTAAAGGTTTCTGTTTCATATACTTATATGCATTTTTCTATGTATAATGTAGAAATTTATTCAACAATTAATGCATTTTTTGAGAAACATATTTTGATATTCATATAGAGGATGTGAACATGACATCACAGTAGCTGGGAGATTTTTTTGTCTGTTTGAGTTACCAGTTTTGACTAAACCACCACTTTCGCTAAAAGTAAATTAAAATAAATGGGATCCAGGGTTCAAGTTTCGATTGCACTTCTGTGTAAGACAACACCTCACCCCCCCCCAATTGACAGTTCCTTAAGTGTAGTAGAAGTGTTATAAAAACTCACAAATGGTTTCTAGAAGGGCGATTCAGTTTATAGCAGCTTTGATAGCCAGGAAACATTACAAATGGTTTAGTGTTTACTGAAATAACTAGCATGCTAACGCTAGCAGTATTACAAATATTAATGTTTTCAAGTAATACAAAAATGTATAAGTATGTTTTCACTGTTCACAAAATAAATGCGATATTTGCCCAAAATGTGAAGAAATATTTTTTTATAGTTTTATTACAACTTATTATATAGACTGATTTTATTAACTTTATTAGCTTTTATTAAGTGAAAATCTACAGTGTGACAGGTTTTTATTTTAGCAATATTTTAAATAAGAAGAGCTTTTCACAAAGTTTTAATTCTGGCCGAATACCTATGTCCACGGAAGATTTCAATTCTTTTTATCTTACATGTGTAATAATCAGAGGAATTCATCAGAAAGTATGTGTTTTGCTGCTCAATCTCACCCCTGAATTGTTCTCACTCTCTAAGCATCTAAAACAAGATGAATTCCATATTCTGATTTTAAAGCTTGGATTCCTGGTCTTTTGGAAAACTTTGCTCTGTAAATGTTGAACTTCACTTACATCATTCCATCATTTCAGAAGAGCCCTAAAAATCATGCTGTTCTTAAAAGAAACAGTTTATTTTTGTTGAATGAAGGTGTGTGGGAGTGATTTTGGTTCTTTAAAAGCTGCAAAAGAGGTCAAAGACATCTTGCATTCCCTTAGGCTGAGTCATGAATTGAAAAGAAGGAGTTTAACGCTCAACCAGTAAAAAGTAAAGCAAAGAAAAAAGTGAATGATGGAGTAAACTCACAGGGCAGCCGTCCACCTCATAAACAACATCGAAGATCTGCTTCTGTCCCTCTGTTTTTCTTTTGTCCTCATTAATATGACTATAAGATAAAAAATAAAGGCAAGATTATTTGTGCATTGGTTTCCATTTCAATGTAATGTGGTTTACAGTGGGGCAAAACAAAAAGGTCAAAAAAGTATGTTGCATGAAAACATGCATTCAAAGAGCAATTGTAGACATCAGTGGTGAGGAGAACTCACGTCATCACTTCCTTGAGAGACTCGATGGCCTTTTCAAGAGTCACTTTATCTGGGTTGTCATCTGATGTATGTTTCTTTATATCTGCACATCAAAGAAAAGAAAATTTCATAAATGTAACTATCTTTCAAACAAACCCTCTACTGGCAAAGTCAGAAGAGCAGCGCCAACAACGATAATGTTTTTGGGTCAGAATCTAAGTAGGAGACACAACTTGTCTTACATTTCAAGGACACAATTGATCAGTCCTTGCTTCTCCTGACGTTTGAATCAAGTGGCAACTACCCACTATAGAAACAGATTCGTAATAGGAAGAGTCTGATGCTCCAAGTATTCAAGTAGAGCTGGTTCCCATTGACAGCCACTTAAAACAGCAGAAGCACTTTTACCAACAGTTTTTTTTTAATTCATATCAAAAATTTTGACCGTAAGAGGAGAGTGAATGTTAAAGTGTTTTTTCACCTCCAAACTCCATCTGTTTCATCTTAAGGCATGTAAAATTTAAGGCATATGGGATGTAAGACGGCGGTCGTAAGCATGTTTCCAAAACCAAAAGGAAGTCTGTCATTTTTACTTTTTTGGTAAATTTTTCAGGTCCTGTACTTTAACGAAATCCTCCCAAAGATTTTATCAGTTCATCTCCAGACTTCAGCAATTTTATCTTTAAGGCATATGGGAAGTTAAAATGTGAAGCAGTTTTGACTGTTAAACCGTGCGCCTGGTGGCCATTGAAAGTCAAAATTTCACCCATTTAAAACTCTCTCCACTTAATTGGAAAACTCACAGATACAGTTGTATACAGTAATGGTTCAACCTCACAATCTTGTTGCTTAGGCCATGGTCCACTGACTGAGCCACAGATGATGAAAGTAGCTATGTTTCAATAAGAACAAGATACTGATAGTGATTCCTGAATTGACTGAATACTGAGAAGTAATTTTGATTCATCACAGTATCGTTTGATTGTTAGCTTGTCTGAATTTTTCAGAAGTTCCTGCTTAAACATTCCAATGATGAAAATCTTTAAGTTGCATTTATTAAATACATTTTCTATTTTTTTTTAAATATTTTAATAAAATTTTAGAGGTGAAAAGTAAGTGAAACTATGCAGAAACTATGAGTAAGAGAGATAAGATATTTGATGCGTAATTTTTAAAATAGCATTAACGAGTTAAGAGCATTTTTAAGCATTCCCTCAAAACTGAAGCAGCCAATCACTAGCTGAAAACGTGTGACACTGATGCACCTGGCATCCAAAAAGCCTGCGGAGCTGTTGTCTTCCCTGGAGCGGATTCAGAACTAGCTTATATCAGTTAACACAGGACATAAATGACCACAAAGATGGCTTTTAGCCCTATGTTTAGAGATTTGTGTAGAAAACCTTGAGATAAAGGCTGAAGGTTAATGCACCCTAATTTCTACACACCACCTTCCAACTTTTGATGAACCTGGAAAACTGACTAAACAGATATGTTTTAGATATTATAATTACAAATTATAAAAGTAACAATTAACGTAAAATGGCCATATATCAAATATAGTTAGAGAGAGCATCTGTGATTTTTTGCTTAATTGAGTAAAGTAAAGTGGTTAATGGCTGCACATAAAAAAAAAATATATATTTTTATTTATAAAAACCACACGCTAAATCCTCTACACAATCCCAGTTCGTGAGGATTACCATTCAACAGCAGGGCGACACTTGGCAGCCTCTGCACTGGACGAATTAGAAGCTCAACAAGAGTCTGACGACCACACTCTGGTTTGGCCTGATTGATCTAAAAAGTAAAAGCAAACAGCGCATATGAATAGCATCACATACACAACAATACTGGACAGGTATACAAAAAATGCGGTGAACATTGAATGCTTTCAGAAATATAAAAATGAATGTTTACTGTTACAGGTTCTCAAGATGCAAACAAAAGAAACATTTTAATTTGCTGTTACTTCCATCAGCACCACTTCATATAGCTACACCTTGCACAAAGTAAGAGACGCTTTTAGGATTATACAGTCAAGTGTATTACCCGCCAGTTATACAAAACAGGTGCTAATTAGAACATATAGGTTGAGACACAATCTTGAACTGGGACAAAATCAGCTGTATAGGAGACTTTAAACTGGGTGAGGAACAGCTAACTTCTGCTACCACGGTGAAGTTGAGAAAGACAAGACACAAGGTGGTAAAACTGCATCAATAAGTCTCTCCATGACCAAGATTTCAAGATCTTTTGAAGCGACACAAAGAAACGGGCAAAATTGAGGATCGTAAAAATGTAGTGGTTGGCCAACCAAACTTGTGTAGCAAATGCAAGAGTTCAAGCTGATTACCCTTGGAAATTGGAAGAGCATCATAAAGAGCATCTGAGATTACATAGAGAAAGACGGATATGCTACACCACAGAAGATGGATGGTGATTCGTTCTAACCACTAATGGTGTTTCTACTTTGTTTTGAAAGCACAAGGTACCAAAAGGCACCAAAATTTATTTTATTAAGATTCATTATTGTTAATTGACCAAATAATCAATTTTTAATTAACCCTTTAAGACCCTTCCCGGGAGTTCCCCCTCTCGGCAAAAAGTTTTGGACTCGCTCAATCAGCATCTAAATCTCGCCTAAACATCTCATTACATCCCTTTTGCCATCTCCGAGGGTCATCAGACTTAAAAAAAAAAGATTCACGGGAAAGAAAGTGCAGGGAAAGTGATACTCATAAAAATGATGAAAAAAATGGTAACTATGCTCTGCCGGACTTTGTTCTATGGTATGCCATAAAGGTTTAAAAAACTAGTTGTTTTAGGCTCATTTGTTTACAGGCGTCTCTCATTCCTGCCTAAAACTTTGTAAATCACACACACACGCGCACATATACTTCATCATTTTCTGTGCAATTTAAGGATGTTCTCCATAACATGTGAAACAGAGCCTGAAAGATGAAAAAATAGAAACCAAAAAACAAATCTAGTTGTTCTCATGTGTAAAGCCTTAGACATGCTAAAGAGAGCTGACAGTACCTTCAGAAAGGCATGAAACCGTGGCTTCTGTCTCTCACATATCACTATGGTCTCTTTGCTCATCTCAAAGAAGTTGACAAATGGCGGGTAGGCCTTCACCAGCTCTCCAGACTGAAAGAGAATTTTTAAAAGATAAAGAGCGATCACAAAAGCTGCCATTCATTCTTTGACTACGTTATGAGCTCCATGCCTGAGGAGGTCGAGTTCAAAGCTTCATGGCACTCACATATTTCAGTATAATGTCTCCAACGCTCCTCTCTTCAGACCAGTTCATCACCAACTCCTCAAGATCCGCCTGTCAGAGCACATTCATCACTGAACGGCCTTTACCCAGCGATATAAAAACCTCATAGCTTACCTTTATTCTAGTGTGCACTTCATAGATATCTGGAATACTGCCAAAGATGGTCTTGATCTCTTCCTGAGCGAGAATGGGGCCGCCCACCTGCCCCTCTTTCTCCAGCGGATATTTGAAGAGCTGAGCGAAGCCATGAACAAAGAAAATGAGATCAAGCTTGGAAGGATTCCACAATTTTTTTTTTACTAATGGAACGGGAGCTTGACTGGAAAGGTCTGTATTTCTGCGGAAGCACTATAGACCCGACTATATTAGTTGGGGTAAGGACCACACCTCTGATTTCCAGGCATCAAAGGAAGCCAACTATCTAAGAGATGTCAGGCAGTGAGATAAGTGGTGTTCTAAAATAGCAAAGATTTCAAATACGAACTTATCGTTAGATCACCAAGGCTAGGCGTTTGATTCAAATAGAGATAAAAACATTTAAAATACGAAAGCAGCCTTGATATGAGAGGTACCCACAGCATTAACATGAAAAGACGTACTGAATTGAGTGTCATCATCTTCGACACAAGTTCACAATGAAAGACTTATGCCAGTGACTCGGTTAGTGGGTGAAAATTGTGTTTAGTACAACACAGTTTATTTTTGCACCAATTATGGCTACAATGGTTTACTTGGTAGAACGTTGAAGTGTGCACGTCTGATCAAATAGCTTTTACGTATCAATAGATGTGTCTTCATACAAACATCTAGCTCTCCACATGCATGAGAAACTGTACTACGTAAATAGAATATAGATAGCATATAGAAACTATACTTCATTCAGACATAATCTACCAATTTCACAAATCCGCATTTGTCTCTTTCGGCTCTGCCATCGGAGTGTACAACTGTTCCGGTGTACACATTAGCAATGCGGAGAAGCAAGTCGTTTTAAAGTTAAACATGTATGCATTTAAGTTGTGAAACTAAACAGATAATTTACCATTCCAGCAAGAAACACTGTGGAGAAGCACAAGCCATTGCACGGGTCAGAATTTGCTGGAAAGACTGATACAAAGAGAGTAATAGAACCGCGTCTTTGGTATTGTGGAGCTCGTCAGGAACCAGATCTGGCAGAACCGCAATCCATTTCCAGGAACCAATGTTTATTGACCCATGAATGAGCTGCAATAACACCAATGACTAAAATGACACGCTTCATTTTGATTTTATCTGTAGAGTTCACTATGGTTCTAGATAAGAAAATTATACATTTCCCCAGGGAGAGATTGTCAATTTAATGTAAATCGAAATAAACTTGTAAAACTACACAAATCCAACAGCTTTGATGTCCACTGATTTTATCATTTCATTACATTATTTTGATGTATTTACATAAAGATCATTAGAATATATTGAACAGACAGACTTTAGGAGTTTTTAAAGTATGTACAATAATATCCTATATATTAATATTCTGTAATGTTATTGAAATAACAAGGAAAATAACAAAAGAATTAATAATAAAGTCTCCATTACGCATTTTAAACCATGGATAGAAACATGTTCAGATTTACTAAATAATAATTAAGAATTAACCTGCTTTATGGATGATATTAATACGTTGTTTCACAAAATTTTCTGAATTATTATCTTTCTGCGGAGGGAGAAATCACATCCCTAAACCACATTGAAATTAGTGCTCTCTTCAATGGGCGGCCACTCCCTGCAAATAGGTTTACACTCTGAGGGAAAGTTTGCAGTTCTTGTGAAATTGGCCCATGGACTACTTGTACTGAGCCTTGTGACAGACTTTTTTTTTACAAATTGTACATATCGCCCATTTCTGGTCCTATCGAAATCACCATTTACTTAATACAAAGAAGTCTTAAAATGTGAACAAAACTAACAGCTTTTACACGTCAGAGACAGCAGAAGAAAAGCACAGGAACCACTGTGTTCGACAGGTTCCAAACTTAGTGGAACGTTTTAAGTTTTCACAGTTTCTCTATTCGTAAACATCCGAGCAGCTTTTTGAATTTCAAACGGGGGATCGTTTAGTCACCTCAACTGCTTATTAACTAGTTCTGTGTATTTGAACAATATCTTGTATTTGACATTCTAAGTATATTATAAACACTTCCTGTGTGTTCAAGAAGGAGAGTGAACACAGACACACTGAACACAAACCTGCAAGACTGTGGCAAGGATATCGACGTAGTTGCTCTCGGTTTGGTAGAGCTCCTTTGAGACCTGCCATCGAGCCGACTGCTTAGGAAGGGCAGGAGTTGAGCTTTTGGGAGCTTTGGAATTCTCTGGAAAAGGTATGATACAATCTCTTTACAATAAATACACAGAATTCAATTTATATCATTGATTGAAAGAGCTCTTTTTTAAGTAAAGATTCATCTATACATTCCTTCTCAGTTGTGATCCTTTGAAAGTCACCTGTCTGATCTTCCTGTCTGTGCAGCGGAGTGCTGGTGTGCTGCAGTGCCCACTCTTTCTCTGATCTACTCTGCCTGGCACTCCTCCGCCTACCGCTACTTCTCCTGAACTTGGACTCTGTAAAATACACTGGCCTCACTCACCTAACAAAAAATGTTCTGCCTCACTCTAGACCTCTGTGGCCAAGTCCAGAAAGTTCGGAAACTTTTGTGAGCACTACATGGACGTAATAGAACAACATTGTGTGGTGTTGGTAAAGTCACCTCCACAAGGTTTAGTGTCTGGAGTGTTGGAGATGTCCAGCAGGGAGCCCATGGACAACGAGTGTTCAGCTGAAGGTCTCTTGCGAGGAGGGAATGGAGAAATCTCAGTCTCTTTGGTGAGCTGAGCCAGAGTCTCTCTGAGACGTCGCCGTTTTCTGCCACTGTTTGGAGTTGTAAGAGAAAGCAGAGACACCGCTTTCTTCATCACAGGACTCTCCGGCTAAGAAAGATAAAAAATAAAAATGTATTGAATTTGATTATCTTGGCACTTTAGAACCCAATGCAGTCGAATGCACAACAAGCTGTTAATTACCCTGTACATATATATTTGTATATAGTAGAGGTCGACCGATTTATCAGCCGGCCGATGCATCACAGCGATATTTGCTATTTTTTTAAATATCAGCATCAGGCAGCATATGCGTTTAGTAGCGCCGGCACATCCATGGGCAGCTCTGTGTAATTGGTGTGGCGGAACGTGCTGCTGTCACAAGTGAAGGACCCCAAGCCAAAAGAAGATGCGAGACAGTCCAGGGAGATAAAGGTATGGCTTAAATTGTGATATGTGTTAAAGTCCCATGGCCTTATATTTACTATATGTTACTAGTAAACTATGAAGAGTTGCTTCACGTGGTGAAAGATAAAAACAAATAGCATTGAACCGGCATCAGTACTGTTAGCTAAGCTAGTGTAGTCAATGGAGTTCAGTCTATTCAGCTAGCAGTGAGCAACAATGAGCAAAACGGTTTATATTTGCGCACATCTCTGTGTTTCTGCGTGTGTGTGTGTTATCACAATAAACCTCTATAAGGATTGAGCACTGACCTTGCATTCAAAGCTGATTTTATTAATTTGTTTTATGAATAAATGATTAGAGTATGGTAATTATGTTTGAAACTTGAAGCAATCTGAACAAAAAGATATTAGTGAATTTTTTTTTTCAATTAGAGCATATTTTTAATAGTTATTGTATTCTTTAGATTATAGACTGAAGGCCACTGAAACCACTGAAATGCTAACTATACATGTTTCTTCTGTTTAGTAATGCTGTCTGATGGCTGTTGCATTTTTAATAGTTAATCATTTTATTTTTTATATATTTCAGTTTAATTTATTTTTACTTATAAAGTTGTTCTTATTTATTTTGTGCAGTTTGAGTCACCATTTAATAAATGATGGTGTTTGCTCAAAACAAAGGGGAGATCATCTTGATATCAGCACTAAAAATAGGC
Source organism: Danionella cerebrum (assembly GCA_007224835.1). Classification (NCBI taxonomy): domain Eukaryota; kingdom Metazoa; phylum Chordata; class Actinopteri; order Cypriniformes; family Danionidae; genus Danionella; species Danionella cerebrum. Next base: position 19,910 of record SRMA01026693.1, read on the forward strand.
GGGGAAAAAATCAGCAGCACATATCCTTTGACCTCTTATCCATAAACCCTGGACCCTTTAAAATGTAGCTCAATTCTCTCATCTGCTTGGAGGCTTGCATAGCTGTTCTAGTCAATGGGGTCTAAGGGTTGTACTCTGTATATCAAGGAATTTTTAACAAGGTTACTGTATTTTTGGTGGAAATGTATTATTATTATTATTAAGTCAATACATAAAAATGCCTTAAAATGTGTTTTTTAAGGATAATGTTGAATACAATAGTTTGTTAAGTTTGAAATGTGTGGATAATTCTGGAATTTAGTATTTGCCTACTCGATCTGTACAGATTAAAAAATGCCTTGTTTCTCTGTAGAACGCATGAACACTAATGCCGCTTTGTCTTGCTGCAAAACATTCACAATGACAGTGGGTCAGCAGACAAAGAGGTCAACAACTCTCTACAGACGAGAGCTTCATAGGATGAGTTTCCAATGGCTAAGGAGCTGCAATAAAGCCTGTCATCACTAAGTGCAATGTAAAGCATTGGATGCAGTGGGGTAAAGTCACTGTAGGAATCTAGGTCTGACTGTATTGACTTAACTGTGAAGTTTCGTGGAGAGGGCATCAGTGTGAACCATGCATTTAAAGTAGCACTCCCGAGATACTTTTGTCAAGTCAAGTTGCTCAAGTGTAAAAAAAAAAAAAAAACTTTTTCAAAAAGTTACTGCCACATTACAGGCAAAAAAAAATTACTTCAAATGTAAAAAAATAATACGGTAAAATATTTACCTGTGGCCTATAGCCATTACAATTCAGTTGATACTACAAACATTAAGGTGTGCTCAATAGACTGGAAATTATGGTATGGTCAAAAATACGAAATTGGTGACAAATATTCTTGTTTACTAGTTGTTCATTTCCTGTGTCAGTTTTGATCAAGCCTCTGCAATATCACTGTTGACCACTAATAGAATCGTGCACTAGAGAACAATTTCAGCCTTCTGCAAGTTGAAACAAGTTTAGTGAAAAGTAAAACTGACAATTTGTCAATTAGGATTGTTATAGATTTTATATTGGCTTGTAAAATATTTCACAAGGACAAAAATGTAAAATAAATAATAAATACAATGATCTATTGCAAAGTGTGGTGCATTACACAATACATTATTTCTCACAGTAAAGTTTAAAGTGTATGTGTTTGCCAAGATCATCCTTTTCAATGAAACAATGGTACCAGTCTCTTTTTTACATATTAGCTTTGGGCTAATCATGACGGTAGCCAAAAAATATATATAGAAAACACATGCTAAATTCCATTTTAACTGCACACTGTTAAACATTTCATATCTGTTAAACGTGTAAGGGACTGCCAAATGACCGCCTTTAAATGACAACACAACCCTTCACTAGTTAGGAACATCTAGGTTTACTGCAACAAGTTCTCAATTAAAGAAAACTGCTTGAAGAGGTCACACAATTTCAACAGATCGAGAGTGTCCTAGACTCCAGAACACCAAAATATTGACCTACTTAAACAAACAATGTGCTTGTGATCCATATTTAAAGTAAAAACTATTTGATTGTTCTATGGTGGATTGTATGTTTCTTCCAAAGCAGCTGTAAATGATGTGTTCTTGTATTTCTTGGCTAGAAAGAAGAGCTAGAATAAAATCTAACTGCATTTTTTTTTGGTGAAAATCAGCTGTTAATCACAGTGGTGTTTCAAACAGTCTTTACCTTTTCATAGGAGTACATAGATTCTCCAGCACGAGCGTCCATTTGTATGCTACCCCAAAACCACTGCAAGCAAAAACGTAGAAAATTAAACACCAACCGAATTCAATTAAATAAACATTTACTGAAATCAACTAACATAATTTAAACATTAATATTGTTTATTTCTGAGTACTATTGTACACCTCGGTAGCAATGTTTTTATTCATTTTTGTCCCATACTATAGCAAAAACAACATTTGTTTAATGAAAATGAAACAGAAAGCACCGTTAATAGTATTTTTATTATTAAAAGGGTCTCCAGTATTGTTTTTTCATGCTCATACCTCCTGCTTTACAACATAAAGACGTCTTGAGGGCGTGAAGGGCAGCTCTTTAATGGAGTTCTCCTCAACTACCATGTGGGTGCACCGTGCATCTCCCACAGGCTGGAAATGTCCACCTGGATAAAACAACAGAACATAATTCTTTTAAAAAGCCTCAGCAACAGTGACTAGGGGTCAGTACAGTTTTCTTCAAGAAGAGTTTGCAATGACAAAATATAGGATGAACATCCCCAGTGAGGTCAGAAAGGGCACGGATTTACAGCACCATGTTTCTGTGTCCTCTCCTCCATGTTGTTTCTTTCTTCCTCAGAAAAGCCAAGGAAACTCAGCACACAGTCCTGGAAAGGAGGAACTTTGAACTCAGTGCGGAACTGCTCGTTGCTTGCGTGGAAATGACTAAAGCAGAAAAAAAATGTACATAGAAAATTAGGCACAACAATCACAATACTTTAATACCAAAACACCTCACTTTAAAAGTTTGGGTATGGACGCTAGAGTTTTTTTAAACACATATTTTCGAAGGTAGGGCAAATTCACTTCATTCATTTTTACCATCAATGTCCTACATTGGCAACAATAGCAACTTGGCTACATTCAAGCAAGATTGCAACAATTAACTTTTCCAGATCAGCTGAACTGGGATTTTTCATAGACATATACTGCCATTTTTGTTATATGAACACACAAGCGTGTCAGATTTCGTTGTGGTCAGGCCACTAACAGTTGTGTCCCGAGTGATATCTGAATATCAGCAAGCAAAAAGCGATCCTCCTCTAGCCAAAATCCCCAATAATTTTCCCTTTTTCCATGTATCATTTCACAATCAAAGGACACAGAGTTATGTTTTGGCTTTCCCTTTTTGTTGATAGAGAAAATTCAAAGCAAGCTCTTCAAAACACTTCTCTTCCTGGTTACTCAAACCACCAACCCCCATTGCCCCAGAAACCATTGGACCCCTAAGGCCTCAACACACTGTTCCAAAGTTTCAGAATGCGACTCAATCAAAAACCATGGGCGCCAACAAGAGCAAACACATCTGCCTGAATGAGTGGTGCCAACAAAAAGTTTGGCTCCACCATATCAGATTTTTTTACGAGGAAAACGACCAATGAAAACTCACTCTTTTGATGAATTTTCATATTGACTTCAAAGGAAACAGGAAAGAAGAAGAAGCGCGAAGAACAAGACGACAATGACCGAGAAGAAACCAAAGCACACACAGAAAAAAAAAAATTAAAAATCACGGATTTCACGCAGTTTTTACTGTTGGTGGCTAATCACTATTTGACGAACTCCATTAAGATTACCAAGATGTGGAGAAAAGAGAAGATTTGTGGTGTGCTATTGCTTTGGGAGACGATTGTACATTTAATCTAGTTTAAACCTGTAGTTGTTTGTTTTAGAAGTGAGACCTATAAAGATTAGTGCATCAGTTGTACCACAAACGCCATCTTCAGGCGGAGAGTGTCATTTCATAAATATTTCCTCACCCCAGAGGAAGATGTGTAGAGGCAAGGGCTTCAGACAGCAATAACTATTCAAATTTAGCATTATTCTCTCATTTTTTGATTTTATATAATAATTATGGCATGTTGAGCAGACAGAAAGGAGAGCTCCTTTTTCAGAGAGGAGAAAAGTAGGCCTCTTAGAATTGTTTCGCTTTCAATTCGTCTCTGATCAGATCTTTACCGCTTAAGCTGACAATGAATATTGACAATGCCAATTTTTTTCTCTTCCAAATTTTGAGATTGCGATCTTGAAAAACAGCACATCTACCAGTTCTGGATTTCAGCAAGAACGAAAACGAGAAGAATGTATTCGGAATAAAAATGTAAAAAATTATCAGATAAAATTACAGCCTTGTGTGATTTAGAAATTGCATGTGTTTAAATCGGGAATTGAGATTAATTGCAAGCCCTATTGTGGAGGTTCTAATTATACATGTATATCTGATTCCCATCATATAAAATTGTTTATTGACATCAAAATAACTCAGTTAGACTGGAAGAATTGTAAAATATGGCAGATTAATTTCATTCACCGGCCTCAGACTTTGGTTTAGATGTAACATTGAAACCACATTCCAAAGGAAAGTCAGTCTAAAGACTAAATCACAAATGAATAAAATACAACCCTTTCTTTCTTCCAAACAACACACTGATGCAACCAGAGTATAATACATCCAGAAACATGTATGAAGGCAGTACAAGGTCAATTTAGATCCCATATCGACATTTATGTCTGTCTACATTAAGTCTTGCGAACACTCAAGGGATGATAGGAAGAAAAGAACAAATCTTTTGACTCAACTTCCAGCCCAGAGTGACCGGTCATGTAAAGGTCAGATTCAATCTTTAATGTCAAAAAGTGGAGAGCAATGGAAAGTGTTTTAATATGAAACCCTTTTGGTTCGCACAGGAAATGGATATTTCCCATTACACAAATGCATTCACACAAGCTTACACATCATCTCGGTGCTCCCAAGCCTTCCGTATCCAGTCAGGGGTAAGGATGGGTGTGCCCATACACACGGCCAACTGCAAATACAAACAGAAAAGCAGTGAATATTACGAAGAGGTGAGATGCCCACTCAAGAGCCAACTCCAATGCATTATGCATGAGACTGATGAATGATTCAGCCTAACTCTGCATGCTGTGAGGAGAGATACAAGAAGATGGTTTTAATCAAACCCCTTCCGAATAACAATGACGCATGAACGGCAAAGAGAGACCCCCTGCCACAGGAAGCACACCTGAGGTTTGAGGAAAAGCAATCGTTGAGTAAAAACACATTAATCAGGCGGCTTTTCATCTGGGCATGATCTAATGAAGGATTGTGATGAATAGCCAACTCTATCCAAGTATTTTGCGTGTTGGGTTGAAAATGCTCAGCTCAGAAAAGACAACAAAGAATCTTGAAGCATAATCAGACTGTTAAGACAACTGAAGACATTGGTGAATGCTCTAAAACCTTACATTTTAATAAATGGCTTCCCCTATCATTGCCGACCTGTTTTTTTCCATCCCGATGACTCTATTGACACAACACGCATAACAGATTGTCTAAACATTCCAACATCAATGAAAGCACATCACCTAAAACTGAACATGGCTGATACGGAAGTGCTGTTTCTCCCTCACTAGAGGCCTCGCAGTCAGATCTCTTCAAATGATACGAAACTCAGCGGCCCAACAGATCTTCATGGAACTTGCTTTCAGTAATGAACAGTTGGAGTTTGGAGGTTCCATTTCAGAGTGGCATAACATCTCTCACCAGAAGGTTCTCACTAGCTGTGTCCTAATACAGAAGTGTCCTCCCGGGCGCGAATTTAAGGCCACTTACGTCACAACGGTGCGCCAAGGTCGTCACCAAAACTCGAAAGGTCCCTAAAATGCACCCTAAAAATGCATCCTATTTTCATCTGAACTTGGAGGATGCATTGTGACCATCCTTCATGTTCATGGCCTCTGATATCCCACAATGCTTTGCTTTATTTTACACTAGAAGAAAAACTAAACAACAAAAGAACTTACAGTGACCTTAAAAATGTACCAGACACAAAACATAAATAAAAAAGAATCACTTAAAGAAAAATATTAAACAAGAATGTTTCATTAATTCATTTCGGTATCCAAACAACGGATCCAGCGGATGGCGCTAATGCACCATAAGCAAACTGCCAAAAAACAACAGAAGAAGAATAAGAGGCTAGACCGTCCCGTTTACCAAGGGTTAATGCAGCTTTCGGAGGATCCTCACAAGCCGTGGTCTTTAAGGCTGGGTAGGAGGCTTTTAGAACCTGGATTGGGACACAGCTATTCACTGTTCCCGGCTGGTGGAATCCCTCCTAGGCTCTACCAGATCAGGAAAGCCATGAGGAGTTTTAGTTTAAAGCAATGGAAACTTACCGTTGTCTTGTTTAGGGCTGCAACTAAGAATTACTACCATAATCAATAAATGGAATAAATGATTGAATAATTAACATAATATTTAAATATTGTATTGTCACAGTTCCATATTTGTATTCGTTTTGTACATAAGTGATATATTGTGTTTGGAAAGTAAATACATGTAATAAAAAAATAAAAAAAGTGAAAAATTTCTGATTTATTATTGTATTAACAATAGGGGTGTAACGGTTCACGGGGATGCAGGGCTCTTGACTAACTTTTTGAACTGGTTGCACTGGTGCGCCTACATTTTTTTCTTAGGTGCACCAGCACAAAAGTTAGGTGCACCCAAATTTTCAACTGCATCACATTTAACACCCCATTTTCACAAGTTCACTTTTTTTAGTTATCTATTCATTTATTTTTTTTAAATCACTGTCCATAGACAATATTGACTTGTAAATGATTAACTAACAACCTGGTCAATATAAAGTTCTTTATTTGAAGCACAATTCTACAAGAAAGGTAACTAAAACTTACTGAAAAAGTGTTTAAAGTGCTTTACTGAGCTGAAATTTAAACTTTAAACTGATTTTGGTCCCTAAGAGCAGCAAATGCTTTCTTTGAAGCAGCATTAATTCCTAATTAAACAAATAAAAACGATAATATAATTTACTACCCAGATCAAGAGTTTATAATGCAGCCTATTTATTTATTTTTTCATTTTTAAGTATCAGAATATTATGGTTAATGCAGTAACGAGACGGTAGGCATATTATTGACATAGGCTCCATAACATGACATTGTTTACCTTGGGCATGAGCATGCTCGACCTCAATGTGTTCAATAATATATTCATCGGTCTTCCATTCCGCAAGATACGACTGTACACAATGACGAATTCCTTTTTGGCGATATACGTGTCTCCGTCGATCAGGAATTCCATGTACACACTGTTCACAATTTGCACAGACGTCGTTTTTTTCAATGTATCTGCGATGACTCCTATAAATTGGGTGCGCGCGACATCATTGCTGTACGTCGGGTTAACGTTCAAGCCATTTTTCTTCATAAGAGTTATTTCGGACTTGAATTTAGTGAAGGGGAGTTCTTCTTTTGCAATATTGTAGGCAACGTAAAACTTAATTCTCATCT